>JAOBYG010138205.1:0-10760 GCA_025403545.1 Epizoanthus stellaris
GCTTTCATTTGTTCTCGAAAGGCCTTCGACTATTGAGTATTGTGTTAATATTAATGTTATTGTGATCGTGTAATAGCTTTTTCGCGCAGATCTAATTTTGAACTGTATCTATAGAACTTTATTCAAATACTAATCCCATATCGAGCTTATTTACAAGACTGCATTACTCAAATCTTGAACTTGTTCACATTAAAGTGGCAGTCGATTTCTGTCAACGGGGCTTCCCAATTTGTGGGGCACGGTTTTAGAACAGTGGTACGCCACGATGCGATCACGTCTGTGTAGCTTGCTCCAGAAGGCGTGCCAAACTACCAATAACAATCCAAAAGACACCTGAGTTTTCGCTAATTAACTCCGGCAGCGCAAAAGGTGATAAAATATGCAACTTGCGCACGAAACATTCGACTTTTTATTCCGTTTGATCCCCGATATACCCACAGCGTGCGCGATTGAAACGCTCGTTGCTTATCAACACTACGGTTGCCGCAACATAAAGCATTCTCAATTTGTTATTGCGCACGATTTTACGATGAATAGAAACATCTGTGCTTGTCTTAATAATTTATGTGTTGTTTAGGTTTGCCATTTCTTTTGGGGTCGAGGTTTCTATACATCATGTGTCAATTTGAAGTCCATCGTTAAACAACATTGCAGATCGAAATACAGTCTTCACCGCAGGCGGTTATATATTATTGCCGATAGTGACGTACACGTTTATAACCACACTATACTATGAGAACAAAAGTTTGCAATCATGCTCGCAGAAGAACAGAACGCACGCACTCTAATAACCACTTACCAAACATCCTATCAAAACCCGTTTACAATTCCTTTTTCTCCACTTGTTAATTGCTTGAAAATTTGCCCTTCATGAGATAAAGAAATTCACTGAAAATCTGCCTAATCGCTTTTACTAATCTGAAGGCGAAACCGCTAACTTTCAACCAAGATTTTACCGGATCACTTTACCTGTACAAATCGACTCAAGAACACTAAAATTCTTTAAAATGCTATAAGTATGTTCTACTTTGAAGTAAGTTAAGCTCGGAAAGATTAGAGAAGACATGCTTGTGTCCGCGTTGAACAAATACCGTGCTGTCAGCCTAAATCATTAATCTAGTTGACTAGAACGAACAACGCACGCCAGTGATGGAAGCCATATAGTGATATACTTCACGTGCTCTGAAGCAATCAAGTCTCCCACAATATCATACTCTTATTCAAAATATTAAACAAAAATCAAAAGGTACCTGCAATTTGCTTTTCCATTAACAAGCTTACAAACTCCGCCGTTCTGACACCATCCCGATGTACACGTGGAGGCTGGTGAGAGACAAACAAAAGACAAGTTAGTCGAGCAAAAGCCAGGTGGAAGCCCGAACAATACTCATCACTGATACAATCCGAGCAGGGACAGCTGTTTGGCTTGGCATTCGTTGTGGAAAAGGCCTGTCTGAAAGTGCGAAACTTTCAGTAAACAGGCAGTGATTCAGCTGCCTTCACGATCGCATGAATCACTGAATTCCGAAGGAGGAAAGGTATTTCAACTTTCGTTCGTGCTGGGTTCTTTATTATAAACGTTAACGAACTCGGCGAAATGATGTAGTTATGAAATTAAAACACTCCGTTAATGAAGCAGCTGACTTTGTAACTTGTCCCGCATATGCGATGATACAGCGCTTGTTAAACATTCGGGTATTCCGCGCCTTGTTATCGAAGGCTTCGTAAGTCAAATCGTAAATAACTCAAGCTAGCAACAACATGAATGGCCCTCAACCTTGTTCATATAGCGTATTCACTATTCTCAAACGTTACGCGGTCGTTGCAAGGGCACTTCATTGGCAGTCTACCATATAGCCTTACATTCCATAGCAAGAACCACACATTTTGATGTGATCACTGAAATCCCGTATCCGTTTGCATGCATTTCACTGATAGCATGTGTAAGTGGAGCTGTAAACGCACTTTGGAAAACAACTCTGCCGAACTTACCCAGTGCAGGGGTGATGGCACACAGCACAACAACAAGAATGAAACCCTTCATTCTAAAATTGGTCTTCAATTTTACCACGTTTCGATCACCTTTTGAACATATTAGAGCACAACTGTGAAAAGCACAGTATTCCACGACCAGCACCAGCGATAGAGTTTCACATTACTCTCTGATTTCTCTCATTTGCATCTCTATGATCGGTCGCGTCAACCACATTGCATTTGTGTGTTTACTACTGACCAATCAGAGCGCAGCAAACTTCAAACTTGACTGACACTGATAGCATGCATGCCGACTCTGAGAGAGTGCAAGAGCGAGTCTGTTAACCTCATTGTTCTTGTTGTCACCGCCCAATTATCTCATCCCATATTTGGGCCCTAACTGGTAATAAACTTGGAAATAACTTGGCCCTGAATTGAAGCATTGCAGAACCAATCAGTGCACCTGAAATTATACGGCTGCAACTACCATAGACCATCATTTTAATGCTCAAAGGTTACTTTTAGACTCCCGTACCTTGCAAATTGTTTTGCTTTCCCACTGAGCTAAACAATTTACAACTATTGGGTATATGATAATTGTGGTGGATGAGTAACCTTGGACAAATCAATCAGTCAGTTAACCTTGCCATGGGAAACTAAACTCTCTTTCTTGGAACACCTCACGGCACTTGAAAATTTATATCAGTAGATTTTTCCTATACTAACTATGATCTTTATTAAAATAACTGAACAACTTCTAATTAAGAATAATTATCGCTCCAATTGGTTGCTTTCAACCTGAACACATGAAAGCACGTGCAGCACATCCCGGACACGAGTTCATTCGCAGTCGGAGCTCCATAAATTGAGTGCTAACTAGAGCCGTGAAATTGTTGTAAGGAACAAAAATCCATTTTTTTAATTTACACCATTTGAGATTATTTGCCTAGATGTGATTACATAGACGGTTACCAAAGTGCTGGTTTTCTTTTTTATTAAACTGATACTTTGTTATTGTGTGGATCTCCCTTGCAGCTGTCAGTCATAAGTGTGTACTTGTGTTCCCATAACAACTACGTTCTAACGATTTGACAGTTCCAAATTTTCCCACGGTCCTTTGAGATCAATTTTCTGTAAGTATAGCAAGTTTAAAAACACCAGAAAAGGTACTTTCTTTGGGATGACTAGCATTTTAGGGTTTTTGTTGAGGGTACGACTTTGAGCGCTCGACAAAAGGTGACTTTAAATAAAACCGCCCACATGAATTTGTTAAACGCACAAGAGTAAATATTCGAACAAAATAGCAGTTTGCCGCGCGCGCGCCGTATATCTACTCAACACTACAGCACCCGAATGTTTGGAAATTCATATACCTTGGGGCAAGGCTGAAAGTTGAGCTCATCAAAAGACCCGCAAATCTCCCTCTGTGGCCATCGACTGAATTTGAAATTGGATTAGAAAATTACATTTGTACAATAGCATCTTGACTGCAATTTGCGCGCCTAAATAATTAATGGCTGTTTGCTGGCAAGGGTCCGTGACCATAGAGAAAAAATCTTGCACCAACTCAAAGCTCTATCATCCAATTCCATGTGATCCAATTCCAATCCAGCTAGCTGCCCTAAATGGTGCTAAAGAAGTTAAGAGCAAAACTTAGGAGTTAAATAGGTTTGACATAGCCCTTAGTAGTCTTAGCAGGTTTGACGCGTTTGAAAACATTGCCTTGATAAAAGTAATGATTATTGAAATGTTTCTCAGTTGGAGGAATATATTTAGCAACAATCTCATTGCGCTATCATTACCACCGGAACTGTCCATGTAAACAAATCAAAACGATTCATGCTCCAAATGCAGACGTTTAAATTTTCTCATAATATAATATTGTCGAAGCGAATCCCCTCCCTGTACAAGAACAACCGATCTACACTTTAAAAATAAACTGTTCTACAGTAGCTGTTTTGTTGTGTTAACAGGAAACATGTGCTTTGTCAACAATCTGACACGTCTTCGTTGCACGACAAGTATATTTCACAGTTTAATCTTTCTATTCAAATAAAAGGAAATTTTATACAAAGCGACTTCTGGTAAAGAGAATGCTGATAAACCAAAAATAAAATTATTTTTCTTCAGCACAATTAACTATTTTAATTCCTTTATTGAAAGTACATAACTCTAACTTTCGGAGTTTCGATTAGAAAGTGCAGAAAAAAACGAAGTAGTTATTTTCTTTGATAAACAAAAGCTGAACAAAACTTTGGAGAACAGCCGACAGAAACTACTGCATGGCAAATACATTGTCATTGAACCTGAAAAAAAATTGTTTAGAAACGTGTTAAGTCATGTTATAAAATTATTGTTTAGGTTGCATTTTGAGACTGAAGTTTGTATTTGAGACCATGCACAATAGTATATTAACCGATATCAAGTTTTTAAGAAAAGAAAATTATGCATTTGAATTGAAACGGAAATTTAATTATGAGTTCGTTGTTTTACCCTGAGGAATACCTAGACAAGGACAGGTGAAGTTATTTCAAATCAGATACCTGCTCGTTTCGACACTACAGAAGAAACATGACTTGTATGAAACATTTAAAACAAAAAGTGCATCAGGTTGAACACTTGTTTGCTTTCATTGTTAAGTTTTGTCTGAACACCAGTCTTTTTGCATTGTTTTAAGAGTTAGATAAAATAGTTTCCGCGGAATCTTACTAGTATACTATAATTTCCAGTTTTGGCTAATATGTTGATGGAAGTCTCACATCGACTCAACTAAAGATCTGTCATTTAATTTGGAAATATGTTAGCATTCAAAAATAAAAGGTGCAAAATAAACATTGAAGACTCAATTGAAATAAAGTTTCGTTTTTATATCAGATTTAGATAGTAGAAACAACGAATTGCTAGTATATTGAATCTACTTCTACGAAAAATAGTAGTTTCAACAACTGATCAAATCAAATCTACAAGTCACTAGAGGGTTGTTCAGTCTCTTCCACTTCCATAATGAAAAAGTCAAACGCATTCGAAATGTTTGTTTGGAAAATTAACGCCGGCCTCCTTTGTTATAGATCATTTTCCCGGGATATTTGACAATAGTCGTTCCTTTGAGATACATCACTGACTCTTCTTTGAGCGTTGTTAAATATTTTCTAAATGCAGACAAGGAGGCCTTTTATGTTTTAATTTCTTATTTCATAGTATTTCTTGTTCTATGAACTTTACTTGTGAGTTGTGTTTGTTTGAGGTCGCTTAACAATATGGACAACTGAACAAAATAAAGGATTTTAGAGGGCAATGTACAGCTAAAACCTATTGCTTGAGTGCTTTTATTACGGACGAAAATTGTGCTTTAAACTCCCATGTAACAAGAATGCATTTTTTCCACCCCGGAAGATCGAGCAGCTTTATAATTATATTCATGAGTCATGATCAAAAGATCTGTGATAAATATAAATAATAAAATATATTTTTGCTCAATGCTCACTTAAGCACGAGTAAACTATGGTGGCTGGAATGTTCTTTCCTGGTTTTCCCGTTCTGTTTTCTAAATTAATTTGAAGTACTGAATGGCTCCACCAAACACAACCCATTTGAATGCCTCATGTGACTAGGTCACGTGACTCTCCACCACGTGGCGGACAAATTGGTGAATAATATCTGATAAAAAGGAAGGGTGCTTGATTGTCTTCATACATGTAGTCCATCAATAAAATGCATGAATGGAGCGTGGTAAAACATACTGGTTGACCATGCGCTTTTTGTTAAATCGTAGCCAATGTTCTTTTGCTGCTCTATTCAAGCCAAATCACCCGAGTTTGACAGACTTTTAGTGCTCAATTCTTTATAATGTTTATTACTTTATACTCATCAGCCTCTTATCACTTGTGACTCCTATAGTTTATTAAAATAATAATTTCAACTAAGACTTTTCTCAGCCAAATGTGCAGTTAAGTTACGAAAAGGCAGAAACCTGTTGCTTTGTTCTTGTGTATATAAAATGAAAACGGTTTTGTTGTTTCATATCGGGGAACTCTCAGATAAATCTCGAGCCGTTTTATAAGCTTATTCATTAGCTTGGTTACTGTACTGTGTACAACAAAGGACATCCCTTGGGAAACGTGGCGTAGTGTAATTCAGTGTTTGAAATCTTTTTGTAACTCGTCATGAGATTTCGTTATAGCGTGGTAGCACTATAATCTATATATAAACTCCGGATCAAGTTCCGCTTCCCTCAAGCTCAAAAGAGCATGACCTTTTTACAAGTATTTTTAATTTGATTTTCAATCGTCGGAATAGCAAAATCAAGTTTTACCTTAATTAACCAAGAAACTACGAGAGAAGGAAAGCGTTATTGCGAAGGTAAGAATCACATTGGAATCATACTTCAGTCTTCACAAATCAATTTTGTTGAGAACAAAGATGCACATCTAATATGCGAGTATTAAAGACATTCTACTGTTGAAGGCGTATATAATGCCTTAATACTTCTACTAAAAGTAAAAGTACTATAAGGCCAAATAAAAAATTCCCGGTTTCTCATCAGAGCCCGCATCTAAAATTAGCTGCCGCATCTATTTTATTTTTATTTTTTAAACCTTCGTATTCTCTAATTAACTCTGGCGGTCAGTTGAGTACCAATCGACTGTAAATTGGACTACTGACCACCATTTTCTGCTCCTGATGTTACTCTAGGCGTTCTGTACTTCAAACGGATTGTCTGAAATTGCTAGAAAACGCGTCCATGAGTCACTTACTCTTCAAAAGAGTAGCTGAAAACAAACAAACAAACAAACAAACAAACAAATAAAAATAAAAACCTCGCGCCGCATTAACTTTTTCAAAAACGTCTGATGAGAAACCGGGGATTTCTTTTATTTGACCTAACTATAACGGACCATATCGGCACATAATAGTACCTAGTATGAAGAAATCATTGGACCAGAGAACCGATTTACGAGTCCTAATGCCTGCTGTGCTTAAAGTGCGGCATTGAACTGTACTCAAATGAACCGTTAACTGCAGGCCTGGGGAGGTATAATGTCTAGCGTTGGCCTTTTGTAGCCCGCATCAAACTTTAATAAAATGAACAAACAAACAATATTCACCTTCGCAACTGAATGGATTTGTCGGGCACTAATATAAATGATCAGTTTTACTCTTGAGATAATGTATTGCCACATAGATAGCGGAAACATACAGTGGCTCGTGTAACTTGTTTTCTGGGTTCAATTTGTCCAATTTGAAGAAAGCATAAAATTGCTAATTAATTTTACTTTTTTGAAATACAGTTATAGTTTCCTTATTAACTGACTGTTCATCTGATCACGAAAGTAACTTCTTTAACTACTGGAAAGATAAAACAGACATGCTTTAGTCGAAACTAAGAGATGACGAAACAGTGATGAATCAGTGATGAATTGTATTGGCTTACGTATACAGGTTTTAGTCCTACGTATGATAAACAATCTACAAAAAGGTCAATTTCCTCATCCCAGAAAGTCCGGGTTATATTTGTTGAAAATAGGGTATCAGTGCCGCAATCAATGACACTTTGACAGCACCACAAACAATCGTGCTAGAAACAAAAAAAAACTAACTAAAGTAAACAAATTAAAGTATACAGAATAAAAATCTAAAAAATAAAATAAATTTATGTAAACAAGCTTGAGACAACAACTTATGCTAGTATCAATCCAACTGAAACCAAGACAAATCAATTTGTTACTACATCACGAAAAAGCTAGCAGTATCATATACTGTAATAATAATAATAATAACAATAATAATAATAATAACAACAACAACAACAACAACAACAACAATAATAATATAATAATAATAATAATAATAATTGGTAATTTCGTAACTGCTATTATGACTGGTGAACTAGCTTCGTGTAAATTGCTTTTTTTGCTTCAGTAGACTACTTTATTGTGCATGTTGCTTTCTTTTATCAGGATTTTACCACTGAATTGGTGTTAAGCTGTTCAGCGCATATTCAGTGTCAGTTTGTCATTTATATTTGTTTACAATAAGGTCGATAAGACTTAGGGTTAGTTTCCTTTAGTTGTCGATTGTCTGACCAAAAAACGTAGTAACAAAAAAATGTCTGTGTATGCGTATACGCAGTCTTCGCAGTGCCATTGTGTTTAGCTATTTGAACCGAGAAATCAATTGTAAACTGCCGAGCTAGGTTGATGTCCTAGTTTGCGCATGCGCGGAAATAATGTATATAATCCATGTAAGCATGTATACTAGTGTACCAACCTTCACCCCCACCCCTGTGGGTTAGAATTAGGATTAGGACTAGGACTAGGATTAGGACTAGGATTAGGACTAGGATTAGGATTGGGATAAGGATTAGAATTAGGACTAGGACTTGGACTAGGATTAGGACTAGAACTAGGATTAGGAGTAGGACTAGGATTAGGATTAGGACTAGAACTAGGACTAGAACTAGGATTAGCACTAGGATTAGGACTAGGACTAGGATTAGGACTAGGACTAGGATTAGGACTAGGACTAGAACTAGAACTAGGACTAGAACTAGGATTAGGATTAGGACTAGAACTAGAACTAGGACTAGAACTAGGATTAGGATAAGGACTAGGACTAGAACTAGAACTAGGATTAGGACTAGGACTAGAACTAGGATTAGGATTAGGATTAGGACTAGGACTAGGATTAGGATTAGGACTAGGACTAGGACTAGGACTAGAACTAGAACTAGGACTAGGATTAGGTCTAGAACTAGGACTAGGATTAGGATAAGGACTAGGATTAGGATAAGGATTAGGACTAGGACTAGAACTGGGACTGGGACTAGGATTAGGACTAGGACTAGGACTAGGATTAGGATTAGGATTAGGATTAGGATTAGGATTAGGATAAGGATTAGGACTAGAACTAGGACTAGGACTAGGATTAGGACTAGACCAAGGACTAGGATTAGGATTAGGATTAGAACTAGGACTAGGAGTAGGATTAGGATTAGGACTAGGATTAGGACTAGAACTAGGACTAGGATTAGGATTAGGATTAGGACTAGAACTAGGACTAGGATTAGGATAAGGATAAGGATTAGGACTAGGACTAGGATTAGGATAAGGATTAGGACTAGGAATAGAACTAGGATTAGGATTAGGATTAGGATAATGACTAGGACTAGAACTAGGACTAGGACTAGGACTAGGACTAGGATTAGGACTAGGATTAGGATAAGGATTAGGACTAGGATTAAGATTAGGATAAGGATTTGAGTTAGGGTTAGGTGTAGGGTTGGCCCAGTTGGATACACTTGCCTGTCGTTATGTACGTGAAGCCCCTTCTGCAGGATCTAGTTTACACCTCCAGCCAATTTTGGAGTGTCCATTTCCGTTAAAGATTGCAATTTCCATGTAATTTTACATTTTGTGAAAGTAAATCTACAAATAAACAAAGGTTTTCTACATTTCTTGCGCAATTGCGTTCTTTAATTACAATTACCCAAACTGTAAAACTGAAATATATTTTCGCTTTGTTTAAACTTTTCTTTCAGCATTTGACGACTACGGTCTATTGCTGTGATTGCTGATTTTAATTACTATGCTGATTGCCGTTATCATCATCATCATCATCATCATCATCATCATCATCATCATCATCATCATCGTCGTCGTCGTCGTCATATCATCACTATATCATTATCGTCGATGTCATCATTATTATCATCATCATTATTATTATCATCGTCATCATCATATTTATCATTGTTATTATGTTTGTAATTCAAATTTCTAATTTTCCTTTGGCCTTTTCGTTGTATAGTATTTGCTATCATATAGAATATTTCAGCTGATTTTAGAACACTGAGCCTAGCCTATAAACGAAAATGGACTATCAAATGGGAAAAGAGACGTTAGCGGGGAGGGAGAAACAATTTAGGTCACGTCCACACTAATACGTTTCCAAAAACCCGTTATCGAAAACGGATAAAATGTTTTGCGTCCAAACTAGCCTGTGAACAACGTCCACACTAGCGTTTAATTTCGACCGTCCATACTAGTATAGGGGCTGGAAAATGATTACAAAATGATGCGTTTTCGTTCCCAGGCTCTTCTCGGACGTTTTCACTGCTCAATACGCATGCCCAAATAGCGCCAGCAATACATTTTTAAATGCATTCTCGCCAATCTCGTTCCCAGAGCCCACGTTCTTTTAGGCCTGCGGCGAGGAACAAAAGCACCAGACAGTCCACGATCTGCGGACTACCTTATAAGGAATTTCGATTGTCTGTGTGCGGTTTGCGCATGCGCTGGCTCGTGCTTTATTCCATGATGCAGAGCCCTTCGTTCCTTGCCGCAGGCCTAAAAAAAACGTGGGTTCTAGGAACGAGATTGGTATTCTCGCCCTCTGGTACATGCATAATTCTGTTCATGACGTCAGCGTTTTTGAAAACGTCCACACTAACACCGCAGACTTCCGTTTTTAAAAGTCTCCACTTTCGAGAGCGTTTTCGAAAACCTCCGTTTTCACACATAAAGATCTCCGTTTTCGACCGTTTTAGTGTTGACGATGAGCACAAACGCATAAAAAATTATGAGTTTTCAAACAAAACGGATTAGTGTGGACGGGGCCTTAAATATTTTATAATACATTAATAGTTAAATCATTAATCTTAATGTATTTGATAAGGGGCCTGGGAGACTGGCTTGTCAATTATATAATAATTTTAATTGTAAAATTGTACTACTAGCCTGCCCGCAGACGCTTATTTTCCTTCGCAGCGAGAAGAGCTCAGCTCTTCT
>JAOBYG010138316.1:0-10758 GCA_025403545.1 Epizoanthus stellaris
CAAGATACCTCAAGATACTTCAAGACACCTCAAGATACCTGAAGATACCCTAAGATACCTCAAGATACCTCAAGATAACTCACGATACCTCAAGATACCTCAAGACACCTCAAGATACCTCACGATACCCTGAGATACCTCAACATACCTCAAGATAACTCACGATACCTCAAGATACCTAACGATACCTCAAGATACCTCAAGGTACCTCAAGATACCTCAAGATACCTCAAGTTACCTCAAGACACCTCAAGATACCTCAAGATGCCCTAAGATACCTCAAGATAACTCAAGATACCTCACGATACCTCAAGATACAGATACCTCACGATACCTCAAGATAACTCAAGAGACCTCAAGATACCTCAAGATACCTCAAGATACCTCAAGATACCTCAAGATACCTCAAAATATCTCAAGAAACCTCACGATACCTCAAGATACCTCAAGATACCTCAGGATACCTCCAGATACCTCCAGATACCTCACGATACCTCAAGATACCTCAAGATACCTCAAGATACCTCGAGATACCTCAAGATACCTCAAGATACTTCAAGACACCTCAAGATACCTGAAGATACCCTAAGATACCTCAAGATACCTCAAGATACCTCAAGACACCTCAAGATACCTCACGATACCCTGAGATACCTCAAGATACCTCAAGATAACTCACGATACCTCAAGATACCTAACGATACCTCAATATACCTCAAGGTACCTCAAGATACCTCAAGATACCTCAAGATACCTCAAGACACCTCAAGATACCTCAAGATACCCTAAGATACCTCAAGATACCTCAAGATAACTCACGATACCTCAAGATACCTCACGATACCTCAAGATACCTCAAGATACCTCAAGATACCCTAAGATACCTCAAGATACCTCAAGATACCTCAAGATACATCAAGATACATCAAGATCATTTTCGCTAACTGATTATGTCTTAAGGAATCTAAATGTTTGTTTCAGGTGTTTAGAAGTTATGCTGCAATAGAAGTTACATAGGTAAATGTGCTATATGGGCGGACATTGTGGAATTCCCCTTTGCCAGTCCAGAAAGTATTTCTTTCTTGAGAATAACATTTTGATCTTGATAAAGTTTTTATTTGATTTTCCCTTTGCCTTAAAAAACCTAATAGACTGGAGAGCTGAATGTCGATTGGACGGATTTATCTATAGATAGATAGAACCTCCACGAACGTCCAATTTAGTTGGTGTTAACCTTATTCAGACTCGACATTTCTGGAGTTCCTGTGCTGGAGTGAAATAAGACGATTGAAACTGACTAGATAATTAGGTTTCCCGACATTTAGGGCAGCCAGGCTTATTAAAGTTATCCTTCAGTCCATTAAATCCTTCGCAGAAAGACAGCTTGACTGTTCGAAATATCGGGAAATCTAATTCTCCTTTCATTTGCTGTCCAATTCATTATAGTCTCTTACTAATTAGACACTGTTAACCTAATGACTATTAATGGCTCCAATAATGAGGTTCTATCACGTTACAAATTCGTAGTCTTGGATTTTATGGCCTCCATCTTGTATTTGTAATGACGTCATGCAATTTTGTTACTTAATGCATATTTAATCCAAAAAATTAGAAACGAAATGATATCAAAACACGAAAAACGAGAAAATGTGCTTAGGTGTAAAACAATTTCAATACTTTACCGAATCTATTACTCAGGATATGCTTGCCAAGGATCTAGGTGAGACCATGAACAAAAGTTAGACACATCAAACTGTTTCATGCTAAAGATTGGAAAGAGTCATAGAATTTCAGCAGTATATTTCAAACGTATCTCTTGTTAGAGAAGTTTGAAAACGGTGCCGGAACGTTGGAAAAAACTGATTGTTTGTTTACAGGATTTGCTTACCATATGCTGTGTATGACTCGAATAGTTTTGCAAAGTATCCATTTCTGCGCGTACGTAACGCATTCGGCTCGTCGAATTCTACAACTTCTCCCTTATCAAGCACCATAACTCGATCATGATCCATGATTGTATCCAAACGATGAGCTATGGTAAGAACTGTGCAATCGTCGAACTTGGTTCGCACAACATCATGAACTAGTCTATCGGTTTTGTAATCGATACTTGCAGTAGCCTCGTCGAGAATAATGATTCTATTTTTCTGTAGCATTGCCCGTGCAAGGCAGATCAGCTGTCGCTCTCCCACACTGAAGTTGGAGCCGTTTTCATACACAAGACAATACAGTTGACCGGGTGTCTCTTCTATGAGTAACTTGAGCTGCATTTTCTCTAACGCCTGCCACAACTGGCTGTCTGAATGCTTCTCTTCCGGGTCGAGGTTGAAACGTAGAGTACCGGTGAACAGGAAGGGAGTTTGAGTTATCACGGACACTGCAGAACGTGATGTCGGGAGGTTGAGCTCTTCAACTTTGACGTCATCAATGATGATCTCTCCCTCATGTTCAGGCATGCGCATAAGAGCTGCGATAAGTGACGACTTCCCGGCTCCCGTGCGACCGACAATACCAACCTTCTCTCCGCTCTTGATTGAGAAACGAAGGTTACTTAAGACTTTTGGGGCTTCAGGGTGGTACCTCAGCGAAGTGTCTTTGAATTGTAGCCTTCCATCCGTTGGCCATTTTGTAGGAGCATCTTTGTTGTACCCGTAGCCAGGCTCTGATTCGAGTTCGGTATATGTCATCACACGCTGAACAGACGTCATCCAGTATTCAGTGGCTGTGACTGTACGTACACACCAGTAAAGGTGCACAGCTAAATCCATCGTGTAGCTGATAGCTAATCCAGCGATTGCTAAGGTAGGGAGAAAGGTATGTGTTCCATTTATATGATACCAATGTATGAGAACAGAAAATTATAATTATCATAATTATGACGTCGGCACACCAAAGCGGCGGAGTAGAGGGAGGCGGGAAGCCGAGAGAAAGATTGTCGGAAGCGAGATACCATTGGAGGGGGGAGTTCTGCTGAAGTAAAATTAATGCTTACGTTCGATTCAAAGCGGGGAGGAGAGGGTAGCCGGAAGTAGAAAGATCTGATATCTTTGTCCCCTCCCCCCACCCCAATATATGAATATTTTAAGTCTGGTGCTCTTCGGCACCAGCTCTCAAAAAGGAACTAGGTACAATATACCAGTTCACAGTTGTGTCAAAGGTAGCCAAGTTTTCCCTTGGTGCAGAGGTCAACTTAGCATGATAATAAGACTAATATGTGTAGCAAAAGCAAGCGAGTTTGTATCAATGCCATGCAAGGGTGACCTGGCATTGTTAGAGACGTGAAATTAGTTAGCACACATGGGCTCCTGTTTAGCATGATAATAACACTGGTATTCTTTGTAAAGTAAGTTGTAAGCATGTGATGTAACATTATGTAAGTATGCAATATAAAACGGCTGCGAGTGTCTATAAACTGTGGTATAAACACGCCGGCAGTTGTAGAGCACGAGAAACGTT
Source organism: Epizoanthus stellaris (assembly GCA_025403545.1). Lineage (NCBI taxonomy): Eukaryota > Metazoa > Cnidaria > Anthozoa > Zoantharia > Epizoanthidae > Epizoanthus > Epizoanthus stellaris. The sequence goes on from JAOBYG010138316.1 coordinate 3,457, forward strand.
TAAGAGGAACACGAGGCGAAGATATATGGAAACAATCGTTCCCAGCGTCGGCGATGGTCTGCGATAGTCTGCGGCAAGCGGTCTGCATGGTCGTAAGGGTTGAACTTGGTTCAACTTTCCCGATCATTTCGACACCGCCGACCGCGAAAACATTTAGTGGAAACACTTGTCTGGGATGGTCTGCGGCGCATCGGGGACACACCAGTGTTCCTAATGAAACACTTGTCAATAACTGTCCAATCAGAATTCAAATGAATTTTTGCCGCCATTTTGGTTTATGGGATTCGCATGACTGCGATCGCTCGTTAATTTATGGAAACACTTGTTTGTAGTGTCTGCGGTCACTCGGTAATTTATGAAAACACCTGTCTGTGGTGTCTGCGACGCGTCTCCCGCACACTGTCGCCGACCGTGTCGCCAACCGTTATGGATCATATGGAAACCAGGCCTAACAAACTAGGAATAGACCAGTTTCGTATTCGCAATTGCCGCTGATTTCAATGACTACAGACTAATTTTTACAGTGTTAGCCTCGATTTGGCTTCAAATATACATAAATACTAACGGAGATACGAGTTATTTGCAATTCCGTGTATTGTTGGAGGTGCGACTTCTACTCCTTCTCTCTGGTATTTGTGAATATTTAACACCTAGTAGAGGCTAACACTGTAAAAATGAGTCTGAAGTCATTGTAATCAGCAGCAATTGCAAATACGACACTGGACTAGCGCTGAACATGATGTTTTCAACGAAAATTGGGTGTTTTTCCCGAAATTTCATTTTCCGCCCGTTACGTGACACGCGCGTCCTGCGGGAGCGTGAGACCAACATATTCGAGTATCTACGTTACGAAGGTAATGAACGCGATGGTACCAAACTTGGCGCGATTTCGTGGTTTTCAATGAATATTGGGCGTTTCCCCCGAAATTTCGTTTTCTGCCCATTGCGTACACGCTTGTCCTGAAAGAGACACCAAGATATTCAGCATGATAGGAGCGCGGGTGGGAAAAAGTGTAATTTCAATGTAACTTGTGAGTCTGAATAAATTGTTGTTGTTGTTGTTGTTGTTGTTGTTGTTGAACACGATGGTACCTAATTTGGTGCGATTTCGTGATTTTCAACGAAAATTGGGCGTTTTTCCCGTAATTTGTTTTCCGCCCCTTGCTTGACACACGCGTCCTGCAGGAGCGTAACACCAAGATATTCGGCACGATAGGAGCGTGCTGAACACGATGGTACCAAACGTGGCGCAATTTCGTCGTTTTCAACGAAAATTGGGCGTTTTCCCGAAATTTCGTTTTTTGCCAGTTGCGTGACACGCATATCCCGCGGGAGCGTGACACCGAGATATTCGGCACGATATGAGCGCGCTGAACACTATGGTACCAAACTTGGCGCGATTTCTTCGTTTTCAACAAAAATTGGGCGTTTTTCCCCAAAATTTCGTTTTTTGCCCGGTGCGTGATACGCGCGTTCCGCGGGAGCGTAAGACCAACATATTCGTGTATCTACGAAGTTAGTGAACGCGATGGTACCAAATTTGGCGCGATTTCGTGGTTTTCAACGATACTACGGTACTATCATGTCCCGATAGAGGATGGTTGCAGGAAAACGGTACTTTTCATGAAATCTCGACTCCTGAGTTCAATCATGTTTAGCATGTTACTTGCACGTCTGCAAAGTTCAGACGCACATAGTAGACGAAAACAAACAATATCCATTTCCCTTCTCGTTTTTATGCTAGACATCTGATAAGTTACTTTTGTCTTCTGGTATAGCAAGAGGCCAGTGGTCAGTCTAGCCAGTTACATCAGCGCCCCTAAGTTTCTATGAAAGCTTCGCACCAGAACAGGTGTGCTGAATTGTTCTTCCACTCAATGCAGTAGCAGGGCCAGTCTGGCATAAAGTAGTTGCGAAGGTTACCCCGTTCCATTTGCTTGGGTCGGCTGGAAAACAGCCTAAGACAAACAGTTTGAGTCTGTCCCATGTATGTGGACTTTAGAAGGAAGTGACTGTTTTATTCCGTAATCTAACCTTATATCATTAACAGCATTGTCCAAATCTAGGTTAATTCAACAAGAAACAAATAATCTTAAGTCATTACTTACCATCGTTTAATCCCATCATAACAACAGTCAGTACCACAATGGAGGAATACAAGGAAACGCATAATTCCAGGCGTAGTCCAATCCACGTTTCACAGCCCAGGAACGCAAGAAAGGCTCTGTTGCTCTTGTCGCAACACCTAAACAAACAAACAACAACGTGCAACAAAAACAACAACAACAACAACAAGTTTATTAAATCAAAACACCACAATGGCTTGTCCAAGACCGCGCGGCGAGGCAAAACGGTATGAGGTAGAAAAACAAAATGTCTTAAATTTTAATCTCAGTATACCTATAAAATAAACAGATTACAGCGTGGAAACTCCTTTGTACGATATTTATTCACTTGTTAAGGTGTATCATAAACGTATAACATATATAATAACAACATATTTTATAACGCTGTTTCCATTGGATGACCAATAGCGCTTTACGACTGTTAAAAAAGGAAAATCTTACATATTAACTACACAAAAACTAAATAAAAATCTAATTACAAATAAATGAGAATACCTTAAAAGGACTAATAATAATCCAATTACTAGGAAAGAAGGGAAAATACATTTTAGTAACTATTATTAAAATCACAAATAAGTTTGTTTCAAAATAAAAGTTTTAAGACTCGCTTGCAGCTTGTTCTTTTTATCAGTATACTACACAAATGACTTGTAAATAAAAATCGTATGCGCGCATTTTACTTGAAGTAACCTCTAGATGTCATACTGATAAACCGATCGCGAGAGTGTGACAAGCAAAGTTCAAAGTGCAAAGGACAATTGCCCTATTTCACTATTACGTCACAGTTTGTTCACATTTCACAAACTCAAGAAAACGACGGACAAACTGCAATGTTCTGCCTTTAAGTAAGAGAAGCCTTTGTTTCTGTACATGTTAATTCATTTTCAGAATGAAATTTGCGAAGGATCTTTCGATTTTGGACTTTCAAAGTCTGTGTTACTGTTGCATTGTGAAATTGAAGTGGTGGAAAACAGAATGTAAACAAACCAAGTATCTGGCCGGTTCAGACACCAGCGAAGATGTGAAACAACTTTGTTGCTATTTTCCATTGTCCATACGATAACAGGAATATCAGATATAATATAAATCGATTGAATGAACCTTTAATAGCAAAATAACCAATTTTTGTTTATTACTTTTAAGAAAACCTAGGACGTAATAGTGACATAGGACAATTGCGCCATGATCATGACCAATTCTCGAAATTATCAAAATAAAAATCCCCTTGAGCTTGACTGTGAAAATGAATGTGGTGTCAGAAAAGAATTTGCGAAGAATGTGTGTGTGCATACATTATTTCAGTAATTTGATTATGGGCGCAATAAAGGCAACCATACGTACGTACGTACGTACTTACCTACCTACCTACCTACCTACCTACCTATGTACCTACCTACCTATGTACCTACATACCTATGTACCTACATACCTATGTACCTACATACCTACCTACCTATCTACCTATATATCTATGTACCTACATACTTACCTACCTACATATCTACCTACCTACCTATGTACCTACCTACCTATCTACCTACCTTCCTATCTACCTACCTATATATCTACCTACCTACTTATCTACCTACCTACCTATCTATATATCTATCTACCTACGTACCCACCCACCTACATACCTACCTACTACCTACCTACCTACCTACCTACCTACATACATACCTACAATACAATACAATATAATTCAATACAATATAATTCAATACAATATAATATAATATAATACAATAATTTCATTTAGTATTTGCCAAACCAGCGAATAGTGCTTTTCGCGCGCTGTGATTGGTTAATCAAACTAGAGTTATCCAGTGCTATTTACCTTCGGCCACTCATGCATGACCGCGTGCGAGCGTGTGCCTAGTATGTGAAGTAAATTTTGCTTTTTGTGAAGAAAATAAAGCTCTCGTTTCACTGGTTTGGCAAATACTAAAACAATTATTCCCTTCAGTGTCGGTGAGTAGCGGAAAATATTCACCACTAGTTACCTCCACTTCAAGGAATAATTGTTAATTATCCACGTAACGCTTAAGAGTTTATACCTCGTTTACAATACGCACGTGAAATAATAATTCTAACTAAATAAAAACATATATTTACAATTGAAAATACCTACGTACCTACCTCCATACCTACCTACATACATACATACCTACCTACCTACGTACCTCCCTGCATACCTATGTACCTATACCTACAAACATACCTACCTACCTTTATACATAGATACATACATAGATACATACATACATACATACCTACATACATACATACATACCTACATACATACATACATACCTACCTACCTACATACATACATACATACATACATAGATACATACATACATACATACATACATACGTACGTACCTAACCGATATGTAGGCCATGAGCATCTATTTTACATAACAAAATAGCACAAAATGATGCTACCAACCTGTACAAAGTGTTTATAAATGTTTCTTCCCGGTGATGACTCCTGATAGTTACTATCCCCTGCATTGTTTCAGTGAAGTGCACATACAGCGGACTTGCGGCAATGGACTCGAGTCGCTTGATCTCTCTTGAAGCTTTCAAGCCGTATCTGTATAGAGCAAGGGATAATATTTGGCTTCATCATACATCATAAAGAACAGTGGTTTAGTTTTTAACTTTAGATACAATTTCACGTGACAGGTTCTCAAAGCATCCTTGCTTCAACAAAATGTATTTCACTTTATTTTTGTACAGTATAGATCAGGAGTAGAACTATTCACTCGACAGATTTAAAATAAAAATTTAACCCTTAAGGGGATGGAGAGAAAGGTTAATTGGTCCCCCCTCGATTTTTTGCAAATGTATTTTAGAGTTTTTAGTTTTTCCATACGAATTTATAAATTAATCTGAATTAAAAATACGTTTGCTAAAGTGATTTGAAGTTGTTAGTCCTGTTCCATTTTTTTAGAAAAATAGCAAAGTTGAAAGTGTTTTTTCAATTTTGTCATAAAAGGTAATTTTCTTCTTCAAATCACGCTCATGACGTTATGTCACTGAAACGTTATGTTATATGCATGTCTAATAATTTGTATAATGCACATATACCCATTATATAACCATATTTCGAGCAAAGAAAACAAAAAAACATTTCGCCAAAAAATGCAAAGTTTCTTCAACTTTTGTCAAAAATGGTAATTGTCTTCTTCGAATGACGCTTATGACTTTATGTCACTGAAACTTTATGTTGTACGCATTTCTAATAATTTGCATAACATACACACATTATATGAACCATATTTCGAGCAAAGAACAAAAAAAGGTTTGCCAAAAAATGCATTGATTTTGCTGAAGGTGAAGTCATTGCTTTGTCTGTAGTAACCATGGAAACCAAGACACATAACTATATTTAAGTTAAAACTTAAAGACCAATTACCACTCATGCTAAATTTCGGGATAAACGAATGACCCTTTCTAAAATCTTGGGTGGGAGGTCCAAATAAACCTCCCCCCATGCCTTCGTATTACTAAACAAGGCTTGTGCCTTTAAGGGTTAAGTTTAAAATAATTACTGTTACTAGAAAAAAGTATATAAAGTAGGCTTCTATGTAAACGAAATACATGTACATGTACGATTTTTATAATTTAAATTGTTATTTCTTTATCATCCATTTGAGTTACCAATATAGAACATTGAGTTTGACACTCAGTCCCCGGAGATTCTAATGAAAAACGGCAAGGTAGCCATGTTGGTGTACATAACAAATGAAACTAATTACAACTCTATTTTAAGGTACACCACCATGGTGGATATGATGTAACGTGAAAACGCACTATTGTAAACAAGTTCGCCTGATATAGATGATATAGTGTATGATAGTCAATTAATCAATGTGAATGTAATGGTAATGAGATCCAAGTGACCTTTCTACCAATCACAGAATAAACTCATTGTGCTTCCAGCTCTTGAATGGGTCTGTCAATCAGCGAAAGCATTGGTGTGAGCGTGAATGGCTTAGTCGACTAGATCTCTGACTTACCTAATAGAAAGTCTCAGGTACAATTCCCGGCCTTACTGAAGGTTGATTATTTATGCGACCTTCTTTCGCCTCACCGACGTTAAACCGTCGGGTTTCTTTATCCCGAAATGTTATTTGGGATTTAAAAGAACCTGCACACTTGTCGAGGAAGAGTAAGGGCTTGTCCCGGTGTTGTGGCGAGGACCACATCGAAGAACGGATAGGTCATGTAAATGTGTTATCCTCAATAAATAAGGTATCTCAACTATGGGGTACATTGATTCAAGCTGGCGTGATAGATAATGCTAATGATCGTTGCCATTAGTCAGTACGAGGTTCAACGATTGACACAGAGTTGCTACAACGAACGCAATAAGAATACAATGTTATTGGCTGTTCCGCTGTCAAACAAAATTAAGGGTGCGTTCGTTTCGGATATTCTTATTTCGGAATAGGAATATACGGAATACATTCTGGCCATTCTGCCACATGGAGCAGAATACATGGAATGTAATTCCAAGTTTTCCAGAATAAGAATATCTCCCAAACGAACGTATATTCCGATTAATTCCGGCTATTCCTATTCCGGAATAGTCCCAAACGAACGCGCCCTAAGAGCATTAAATAAATAGGAAAGACTGATAAACTTTGTAAGCTATAATAATAGTGAAATAATAATATAGTGAAATAATAATAACGAGTAATTATTTTTATTATTAATATTATTAATACCTATCACCATAATAATAATATTTATTACGATATTTACCTTGCAATGTAATAAATCAAAAGCATTAGAGGTATGATAGCAATGTTGATGTACCATACTGTCCCTGATACAAGCAGGAGGGCTGAGGCACATGAAAGCAGCAGCCAAATGGATAAATACAAATCGATTGGAAGAGTGTCATCCATGCAAGACGTGTCCTTAGAGAATCGGTTCAGGACTCGACCAGATGGAGTTGTGTCAAAGAACCTCACCGGCGCCATAAGGACGGCCTTTAACATCTTGTTATGGAGCCTCTTGCACGAACTCGGTACTATGACGTTAAACAAAAGAGTTCGAGCCACGACCAATAGCAAGGCAGCTGTCATAAGACCACCATATACTGCAATGCTTGTAAAGTTTCGTTGGATCTTATATGACGTCTTGGACCACCAGGCGAGCC
>JAOBYG010138427.1:0-10757 GCA_025403545.1 Epizoanthus stellaris
TACCAACTGATCTCGTAGAGACGAGGTCTTGTATTTTAGAAACAACCGAATTTAACACACGTACAGGCACAGGTTACACGTGCGTCATGCTCAGGACCGCTGGACGTACTGAATGCAGACTCAATGACACACTCAAACGGGGCGCGAATCGTAATGTTCTTGTCACATTGATACATTAATTGTTTTAACAGTTATATCCATTTCTCTCTCCAACAGGACTTTGCCAGCATATACTTTAATTCAATTTCCTCACTTACACCAGACAAAACGGAGGACTGTGGATCAAGAGTACATTCTCTAACCCTACATTGTACATTTTTTATGTGTGAGCAGTACCATACTAATATTGCCAGCAGTTAGTATGCAGAAATAGAGGTGGTTGTAGTCTGATAGTGGCAATTGAAAATGGGGGAAGGCGGGGTTTAGTGATGTGAATACTGCTCTGAAAATAATCATATTACCTACTATATTATACTCTATTTATTTTTTCAGTTTCGTTAATGGATAAACCTATTCGCAATTTTGAGAAACCAGAGAAAGGGCTCTGCCCGCAAAAATATGACCCATTATGTGCATACAGCATCATACCATCTCCAAGATTCCCTTAACAAATTCAAGAAAGTGAAGTAGTTCAGTCTGAATATAAAATACAAAGACATATAAAGCTGACATTTTCGCTGCCGTTTCTAAGACAAAACATAGTCAGCAGTCTTTATTACTACCAAATATAGATTCAAGTTAAGGTGAACCATAAGATGTTAACAAAAGCCAAGATATAATATTAATCTGTATTTAAATTTGCTATACAGATGTTGAGAAAAATAATGATGTAGCAAGAAGAATTGTACTTCACAAATAAAACAACTGGGAAAGTCTAGCAGATGTGATTCGTGCCGAACATCGACATGCTTGTCTTGCAGAGAAAAGTTGAAGAGGAATTTTGGAACTGTAAGAAGCAGGAATTAATGCAACAAAGAAGATAAAGTTTAAAAGTGAAGTTACAGAAAACAACGAGATGACAAGCAGTACCTCAAAGGAAAATAAGACAAGTTCAAGCAGCAGGAAGAGGAAACCAAGGGCAAAAAGCCAAGAAAAAATAAAAGCTGAACTTGGATCGACCATCTGGCAACCTAATAATTTTGATGTGTGAAATACCCTTTTTTCAAATAGCAGTTAACCTCGAAGCTCTAATAAACACCTATACTCTATGGGGAAATTCCCTTTCTTTAGTTACTTGTCAGAGCCATTATTTTCTTCCCTTCCCCTGTATGTATAATCTTGTATATATCGTATCTAGTTTGCAATTTTATTACTATATCAATACAGAAAATAAATTTATTAGATTAGATTACTGCACGAAAGGATAAAAATGTAAATATTACGAACAATATTTAACCAGCATTTGAAAGTTATTCTGTGCATGCAATTTTATGCTGACCTCCATTTGTATACAAAATATAAAATTATATCCCTATATATAGATATCTATAAAAGATACATATATACATACCAGAAGCTGATGATTAGCATCTGATACATACACATACTTCTGTTTTTTCCAACATTGAATTACTCTGCATCCTGACTGGTATGTGTCAGTTAAATCATAACTTTCCCATTCATGCAGCAACTTTAATAAAATTCACAGTAATCTTTTCTTGAAATGCTTGTACTGCTGCAGTTACAAGTCTTCTTTCACTTACTTCAAAGTGTTTTGGGGACAAGGAAATAAAATGTCTGACCTTCATGGGAAACAGAACCTTGTTCCTTGCCCATGCAGGTAAAAAGCAGTGCCAGTTGGATGGAAAATATTTCCGAGAGAAATGCGGCATTCGAAATCTACCTTCCTTCTTGCCCTTCTGTTTGAACAGCAATTTAAATACTTCTTCGCTGAACTATATTGTTAGTGGCTTCCTTAGCCTGGGGTTCTTTAGAAATGTAGCAACTGCCAACCTCAACCTTGCAACTTCACCAAAATCAAGTTGACATGTGGTTTGGGGTCCTCAAAATACCTGGTAAAAATTAAAATGGGTTAAACATTTTTAGTTGAAAACACAGTTAAATTTCCACAACTGTACTGTTTAATTTTTTAAAGGAAAGAACACTTAATTCAAACACTGTTCATTCCAGTGTTGTCTTGGTTCCCATGAAGCATCAAATGGGCTATAATTCTTTCACTTTACAGGATATTATCTTCCCTTAAGATCAATCAAAGTTCTAAAGTTTATCCAATTCTAAGCACCCATTGATAACAACGCCAAAACCAAAATCAAACTCCGTCGTACTAAAGGTTTCCGTATTCATGTATTGAGAAAGGAACTACTGTCATTCTTAAGTGATTTACTTCCAATTTCGCCTTACATTCACAATATGAATCACACCAACACTCTAATAAAAACAAATAAACTGGTCATCTCCAACGAGTTTTCTTACCACGAAGATCACAGATCACTGCTAATTAATTCACTTTTCGTGGCTGCATCCGAGCTAAAATAACAGTTCACTGATAATCCTACTGTTTGACAGCGTTTATACCGTAAGACAAAGTAGACATGAGCAATATTCTAATGCACGTCGCAAAGCAAACTCACTTCTTTCCCATAACGACTTGATATTATCCGATCTACGTAAAAAAAACGTCCGCCTTCTAGAATTCGTTTCTTTCGCTTTCCTTGACAGCAAAAATCTGCGGTACTCAAGGAATCTAAGTCCGCGAAAAAATCAGGCGAGCGCTTCCCACGAGTTCGTGAGTTCGACGCCATTTTGCCGAGTCGATCCATTTACAAGTTATTACTTACGTTGCTGACGGTACAAAGCTGAAAATCCTTCCCAAATAAAAATTATTGCGACTTGACTTAAGAAGCTTCCCTCTTGTGTTTTCAAACGTTCTAGATCGAGTGGGTTTGAGCAGTTTCAAGCAGTTGCTGTGTGCTTGCCAAAAGAAATGTGGGCTTTTATCTTGCTTACCCAGAATTCAACATGGTCGTAAATTACATTCACATTGTTCTTGCGTTGATCAACTAGGTTGGCAAAGCAAGCCGGGAAGACTAAAAAAAGCAAATACGAAGCAAGACAATAGACTATTAGTGTAAATCTTCGAATCTGTCATTTTGCATTGATCTCGAGTGAAATTACTGGGTGACATGTTTGCATGCTCTTATCGAAACGACCAATAACGTGAATGGAGAGGCTAGGCGTGGTTTTCTCTTGAAAGCAGTTACTAATCAGCACATTTCAATCAGTGCCACGTACACAAGAACGACAACATTTTCACCAAAGGACAATCGCTCGCGAGGGTAAAACTGTTTTGTACAAGACCTTACAACTTTACAGCTGAGCTGTTTCTTGCCAACATTTATCGGGGTAAGCTACTTTTTTTGTAAACAGATCGGATTCATTACATTATCACTGATAATATAAGTCTACGCCAGGAAACACTTGTTTTCCAAACTTACTGTTTCCTGCCTACTCCATATTCGACCAATGCTGACTTCGTGTGTTCACGTTTCCTTTGTCCGTGCACAGCGTGGTAACATTTCTGGAATAAACCTACTGTTCTACTTTGATATGTTGCGAAGGATAAACATGAATTTGAAACCAAACTATAGATTACTTGTAATCGCCACAGGACACAGAATATATCTAGAGCTTGGTATTTTCCGCCTAAATATGTTTGTAAACTAACGAAATATATCTTCAGCATTCGTGTAGGACAGTGTTAGAATGGAGCTCTTAATATCTGGATTAATTAATGTTGCAGTGTTTATCTAGATTCGAATGTTTTTTGAAAATATGTATTAGAACTTGGTATTGAAATGAGAATAGCCCACTTTATAACTGTAATTCGTTTCTTCGAATAGAACCTGGTCAAAATGAGGCAAAGGGAAAAAGTGAAACAATAGAAAATTCTGATCATTGCCTTTGGTCTCAGCATGACAAATTGCTGTGTGGAAAGTTGACTGTAATTCAATACATAAGCTAGTCACCTTTTTGTATAATCAATAGGAGATGGCTTTAATTCCTCTTTTCCTGTTCTTGTGTTATTGTCCCTGGTGTAGAAACTGATTTTACCAAGGAGAACTTTCACTGCAATGCAGTTGATAACCATTCATTCATGAACTGGTGCACAGTGGGACAACTGTTGGTTGAGAATAATGTATGAGTGATTCTTGTAAAAAATAAATGCACACACCACGGTACAATATGTACAAGTTTCTTAGTTGTTAGTGCTTGCAAGATGTTTATATTATGCTCGCTGAACGTCAGTACAAATGCCAAAACACATTTTTTCATACATGTATTGTAACTCTCTTACATTTACAGTATAAGCACCTTGAGAGTAAGTATACATCTATAATATGTGGAGCTCGTAATTGTAAACACTTCTTTGCCATCAGTACTCCTCGTACCTAGTATAAAAACATGCGACACCATTCATCACTTGTGTAATAGAAATATTAAAGGGAAGCATTCTCAGGCTTGTGGTCACTAAAGTTGCACTATTTATTCAGCAGGTTAAGAATGAGTTATAACTTTCAGTCAATATTCGCATAAGCCCAAAACATTTGAAACAAGAATTGCCTGGTACACAAATAGGCAAGAATTGATGTATTCTTCAATAAACATTTTGGCAATGTCTGTTTACAAGTGTGATGTTGTTTCTTGTGGTATATGCACATTTTCACAAAATGCAGACATTTTAAGAATTAATGCTTCTTGAAAATATCTATTAGAACTTGGCATTGAAAGGAGAAATTAATATCAAAAATGTGTTCAGAATACACGGATAGTCCACTTTATATCTGTAGTTCATTTCTTCAAATAAAAACTGGTCAAAATGAGGCAAAGGGAAAAAGTAAAACAATAGAAGACTCTGATCATTGCCTTTGGCCTCAGCATGATAAATTGCTGTGTGCAAAGTTGATTGTAATTCAATACATAAGCTAGTCACTTTTTTGTATAATAAGTAGGAGATGGTTTTAATTCCTCGTTTCCTGTTCTTGTGTTATTCCCCCTGGTGCGGAGACTGATTTTAACCAAGGCGATATTTTACTGCAATGCAGTTGATAACCAGTAATCCATGAACTAGTGCACAGTAGGACAACTGTTGGTTGATAATAAAAAAAATTGAGTGATTCTTGTGAAGAATAAATGCACACACCGCAATGCAATCTGCACAACTTTCTTAGTTGTTAGGGCATAGAAGATGTTTATATTATGATCGCAGAACATCAGTACAGATGCCAATTCAAAACAGATCTTTCATATATGTATTGTATCTCTCTTACATTAACAGTATAGGCATCTGGAGAGTATTCAGTTATGCAACAATTCTGTAATATGTGGAGCTCGTAATTGTAAACAGCTGGCGACAACATTCATTTCTTAGTAATAGTAAAATTAAAGGCAAGCATTTTGAACTTATGGTAACTAGAAATTGCATTATTTATTTGGCAGGTAAATTATGAGATTTAACTTTGAGTCAACATTTGCCTAAGCCCAAAACGTTTGAAACAAGAATTGTACTGGTATAAATATCTATAAAATGGTTGCATTCTTCAATAAAAGTTTTGGTAATGTCTGTTTACAAGTGTGATGTTGTTCTTTATGGTATATGCACGTTTTTACCAAGTACAAAAAAATATATGAATAAATGCTTCTTGAAAATAAATATTAGAACTTGGCAATGAAAGGAGAGGTTAGTATCAACAATTTATTCACAATACACGAGTAAGCCAATTTCAATTTATAATTCATTTCTTCAAATAAAAACTTGATGAATCGGGGCAAAGGCAAGAAGTGAAATAATTGAAGATTCTGATCAGTACTTTGGGCCTCATGGTGATAACATGCTCTGTGGAAAGTTGCATATAATGCAATACATAAGCTAGTCACATTTTGGTATAACAAATAGGAGATACGATGACCTTCCTCTTTTCCCTCTGGTGCGGAGACTGATTTTAACCAAGGCGAAATTTGACTGCAATGCACTCGATAACCAGTAATCCATGAACTAGTGCAGTGATTCAGTAGGACAACGGTTGGTTGATAATAAAATATGAGTGATTCTTGTGAAGAATAAATGCACACACCACAATGCAATCTGCACAACTTTCTTAGTTGTTAGTGCCTGGAACATGTTTATATTATGATCGGTGAACATCGTACAGATACCAAAACGCATATTTCATACATGTATTGTAACTCTCTCACATTTACGGTATAGGCATCTGGAGAGTATTTATACAACATCTGTAATATGTGGAGCTCGTAAATGTAAATAGTGTTTTACTGTCATTACCGTACCCCTCGTAGCTAGTACAAATACAAGCGACAACATCCATTATTTGTGTAATGGTAAGATTAAAGGCACTTGAAGTTGAGCTTTTGGTCACTAGAAATTGTACGATTTATTGGGCAGGTTAAATATGAGATTTGACTTTCAATAAACATTCTTGAAACAAGAAGAGTAAGATTAATTAAAATGATTTTTTTTGGTTCTTGTGGTCATTACGAATTCAGCACTGGTTATTTTCCTGGCAAAATGTGATATTTAACTTAAACTCAACTTTCCTATAAGCTCAAAACGTAAACAAGGACAGTACTGGTATTAAACCTACTACAAACTGATGTATTGTTGATTTACGATTTTATTGATCTCTATTTACAAGTGTGATGTTGTTTCCTTTGGTATATACATATCTTCTGCAAATGCAGAAAATTTATGAATGCATGAATGCTTCTTAAAGTTAATATTAGAACTTGGAAAATAAAAAGGAGAGATTGCTATCTGCAAAGTTTTGTTCAAAATACAAGGATAGTCCTCTTTCGAATTATTATTCTCTTTCTGCAAGCAAAAGGTCGAGTCGAGCTTAAAAATACTAAACAATAGAATATACTGATCAGTTTCTTTGGCCTCAGCGTGATAACTTTGCTCTGTAGACAGTTTGACTGTAGTTCAAGACATAAGCAGCTAGTCACAATTTTATAGAACAAATAGATAATACCTTCCTCGTTCTTGTTCTTATGTTATTCCTTCTGGTGGAGGCACTTATTTTACCAAAGCGAAATTTTACTGCAATGCAGTTGATAACCAGTAATCCATGAACTAATGTAAAGTAGTACAACTTTTAGTCAGTTGAGAATAATATATGATTGATTCGTGTAAATAATAAATGCACACACCAAAACAAAATATGCTCAACTTTGTTGGTTTTGGTGTTTGTAACAAGTTTATATTATGATCGCTGAACCTCAGTACATATGCCAAAACAAATCTTTCATATTGACTTGTATTTTAACTGTCTTACATTTACAGAAAAGGCATTTGCACAGTAACTATACAGCATATGTAATCTGTGGAGCTCGTTATTGTAAACAGTTATTTGCCAACATGACCCTCGTAATAACTAGTATAAATACAAGCATAAAAACGATACCATTCACTACCTTTGTAATGGTAAGATTTAAGGCAAAGTTTCTGGTCACTAAAAATTGAACTTTATATTTAGCAGGTTAAGTATGAGATCTAACTTTGAGTTAACATTCGCATACGCCCAAAACGTATGAAACAAGAATTGTACTGTTATAAATATTAACAAAAATTGTTGTATTCTTCAATAATAATTTTGGCAATGTCTGTTTAAAAGTGTGATGTTGTTTAGTGTGATATATGCAATTTTTCACCAAATGCAAACATTTTATGAATGAATGCTTCTTGAAAATAAATACAATTAGAACTTGACAATGATAGTGTAGATTAGTATCAAAAATGTATTCAGTATACACGTATAGTCCACTTTAGATTTATAATTCATTTCTTCAAATAAAAGCTAGTCGAGTCGAGGCAAAGGGAAGATTTGAAACAATAGAGGATTTTGATCAGTGCTTTTGGCCCCAGCGTGATAACTTGCTCTGTAGAAAGTTGAATGAAATTCAATGCATAAGCTAGTCACCTTTTTGTATAACAAATATAGGAAATGGTTTTCCTCTTTTCCTGTTCTTGCGTTATTCCCTCTGGTGCAGACACTGATTTTACCAAGGCGAAATTTCACTGCAATGCAGTTGATAACCAGTAATCCATGAACTGGTGCACAGTGGGACAACTGTTGATTGAGAATAATATACGAGTGATTCTTGTAAATGCCTACGTCCAACAACATAATATGCACACCTTTCTTAGTTGTTAGTGCTTGGAATAAATTTGTATTATGATCACTGCGTGAACGTCAGTACAGATGCCAAAACATATCCCTCACATATACATTTTAATTCATTTACATTAGCAGTAGAGACATCTGGATAGAACATGCTAAATTTACGTATACTTAAACCGAGAGATTAATTGGAAATATTTATGCTCTCTATTCTTGGTATTTATATTGACCAGTCTTCAGCAGACTGGAATATCTAGATGTTATCGTAACTGTACAAAAAGGTGCTTATTTAACAATGACATATTTCTCGAAATGTTTCGAAGTTTTTATCTAAATGTAAATTATCATAAATAAATGTATAATAAGATATTCAAAACAGAGATTGTTTCGGTTGTTGTTGTTAAAATCAAAGTACATGTAAGAGTTAGCAATGTCAGTGAAAATTCGTATTCTGAATCTAATATGCTTGATCTGATTTATATGTAGCTGCTACAGAAGAATACTAATCACTACAAATAAACTGCAATACTATATTCATGAAAAAGGGTTGTTTATCTCCATTTTATCATACGACAACTGATTGCTATTTCTATTACGCATTTGCATATGTCATTTCTGAGTGTAACATACATATTAGATACATACATACATACATACATCTTATTTCTGTCCCCAATTAGCAAGCATGGTAAAGTTGACTCGAGACGTATATTAATACAGAGCCGCCAGTTCTGGTCTATCCTGTGGCCAAAGCATCTACTGAATAGTTAAGTTAAATATATAGACTCTACAGAGTTAAGACGTCCACAATTATCTTCTGTGAAGGCCAGACTTACCGTAACTATAGTGTACTTGTTATAACATTCCATAAAGTTGCATTAATTGATACATACGTAGGGATAAAACGTATTGAAGTCTTGATATTCTCAAAACACCAATGTTAATTGCATCACAGATAAAGTGTCTTCGTGAATTTGAATATGACATCAAACTGAGTTATTCCTAAACGCCATAGGACACCGAAAAATTTGACACTGAAGCGCAGCATGTTACCGACTTCTGTGCAACAATGTTTTTGAATAAAAAATAAATTGTATTATATTTAACATAACTGTCGCTTTTGACGTCTGTGATTCAAACAGAAGAATTTAGAGGATTATTTGCATGTGATTTATTGGCAATACACTTATGCACTAGAGATATTTAATTCAGTATACAATACATAACTGAGTAAATGTATTGTTGATTGCCCAAAACATTGCTTTTATAAATGAATGTAATCAGTATATTTAAGAAATGTAAAAGGTTTTCCCATTTTACATATTGTGGGTTTCGTAAGAGACGTTCCAGTACCAATAGTTTAAATTATTCGTTGAAATATTTGTTTTTATAAAAATAAAGTAGTCTTAATTATAATTGTTTTTTAATGGGGACATTGTTCAAAACTTGGACTGCAAAAAAAGCGAATTGAATCGAATTGTTAATTGCAATCATTCTCATTCTTCCAGTTACTCTAGTCATACAGCTAATAATTCAAACCAAAGCTAAATCTTGTCACATGCGATTGTTTTTGAAATTATTATTCATTGTCATGCATAATATTGTTATCATAGTTGATGGTTGCTTATTGGTTGGTTACAAACCTCTTCAAGAAAGTACACATCATGCTGAGGAAAGCAATCCAAAAACAAACCTTTCAAACAGAACTTCCTCTGCAGGACGTCTTTTGAACAAACATAAATTTTCCCACGATAACGTTCTCACTTTAGTCTGTTTTGAAGTATGAAGTACGCGTTGCTGTCTTCGTCGTGACTTCTTAAAGTCGCTAATGAAGAAAAATATCTGAGCCCCTGGAATATAACATTTCACAGTTGTGTACAAGGCAGTTATGCCCTTTGCCTGACACTGAGGCTGAGGCCAAAGTTGGCCTTGCACTTTCAGAGAAACTAGTGAACATAATAGGACAATTGATATGCATATCAAATAGCAAACCGTTGTATCAACACCAAGTCAGATCCAGCCTCAACGTCATTTAACATATTAGGAACTGTGGAAAAGACAAATAGAGGAACGCCATAGGATGCGTTCTTTGGAGATCAGTCCGGAGTAAGAATAACAGTACTGGAATAAGACATGCGAGATTTCATTTAGCAGCTATCCTTATTTTGGAATACTTGGAAAGCATCTGTTTATTCTGCTCGTAGATTAAGCAGAATATTCTGGAATGTTTCAATGTTCCTATTCTTGGATATCCGAAACGAACACACAATACACTTCTACATCTTGTACATTAAGTAACCTGTTGCTTTCTTACACAATTTGAAAACGTTTCCTACAGGATAGCCAGTATATCTGAGATTTTCTCATTGTCCAACATTTATAAAATTTGCTTCAGATTGTATAGCGAAGTTTAGTTACTCACCTGTGTCGTGTGACTTAGGGCGCATTTTTGGGGGTCTATTCCGGAATAAGAATATCCAAAACAAACGCGCCCTTAGTGTTTTACTGGTATTTTCCAAATCATTTTTTTCATAGAATCCTGTTGTTTAACTGTTGGCACTCTTCTGTGGGCTAGCTTTTGCTGACTTAAGCTTAGGGGCC
>JAOBYG010138538.1:0-10756 GCA_025403545.1 Epizoanthus stellaris
GTTGATCAATCCCATCATTTGGCCTACTCGCCGACGTAGAAAACCTAGTTTTTTTAAAAACTAGTCTACCAGAGTCTCTTAAATTGTGTTCACAGTCAGGTTAAAAGCAGATTTGTGACGCTTGTTATGCGATTCTTTGTATATTTTCTTAATATCAATTAGACAGATCATATTTATAAAATTCTAAAATTTGTCATTGTCAAATAAAAACAATTTCGCGTGCTATACTTTAAAAAAAAAATTTTCACTGAACAATTAAGTCATTGTAATGAGTATTTTTTATGCAACTTGTATTATATACAAATAAATAATACCGACCCGAGGAAATGGACCTTATTTAATAGTACTAAAAGCGCCCATATGCTAGCTTGAACGACAGCTGGTTATTCGAGTTCTTTAATTTATTTTCCATCAGTCTCCGAGCCACTAATACAAACCAAAGTGTTTTGTTGCAGTCTAAATTGATCATTGCCTTTTCCTACTGGAGAGATGGACAGTCGTATCCATAATATTTACAAAATTATTGATAAACTGAAGCCTTGTCGTTCACAACGGCAACAACCTGTATGATGCGACCAGAATATGTTTGGTCTATTTGCTCTCACTATTTCCGCTCGAAATCTCCCTGTTTTGAATATGAGTCCTTTGTTGTTGTGAAGATGTAGCTTTGATGTTCGTTACGTTTAACAACAATGAATTTTTATTTATTTTTATTTTTGCGACAGAAAACCGGAAATTTTCCATTGTCTACCATGTCGAGATGGACGTCAGTCACATTAAATATTCAAACGTTCTAAATTTAAAAGTTTGTTTGTTTCTCAGCTCCGTCAGGAATTGCTTTTCACGCAGTTTGAAATAAAAGGACTTTTTCCTCCTTTTAATGTAAATTAGTTTCACAACGAGCATGCCCTCATAAAAGCAAACATAAAAACAAACAGAATACAATTTGATGAAAGCCTGTTGCGTTATATTGCGAACATTTTGAACCCATGGATCGTTGAATGATAGATTAATACAAGACAAATGGAATCGTCTCCATTCGATTTGTGTATTGACTCAAACTGAAAAAAACCCATGAAAATAGTTTACCGGTGTTTAGTTTTTGAGCATACATAAATGAACAATTGCGCGTGCGCGTGAGCGTGTCGCCTATTTGCTTCCAACTGTCTGTGACGTCACTTGTAAGAGCGGTCAGTGTTTCCCGGCGTATGAACAAAGCGCCAAAGTGAAGGGCGAATATTTATGGTGTCAGCTGTCAAAAGTGTAAGCTCGCGGTTAATCTGGACAGAAATTGACTGAACGCAACAATGACACAGCGTCTGCCGTTTTTTAATGTGGCAAATGCACCAACTTTGGGCATACGAGGTTTGGTAGGTTGGAGTAGACTAGCGTTTTCCTTATTGAACCTTTTAATACATGACAATGACACGATCATGTCGACCGATGCGGTTTTCCTCCCGCTTGATAACAGCTTTGACTTTACTGCTTTAAGGCAAGTACATACAGAACACAGAATCTTAATGTATGCCGATCATAACTGCAGTGCTCACTACACATTTAATAGCACTGATCGAGACGCCTTCAGTCTGCTTACTTACTCATACAAATTGGCGTGCATTCGAACCTCCATTCGGTTATGTTTAAATGTCAAATCTTTTGCCAAACATTAACTTATCGTATTTAATAAAATTTTGCATTTAGTCATACACTGATGTGTTGGACTGACCACATTACGCACAAGATAGTGAATAAATGGCGGATGTGACCCAACGCTGTGTGAATTAATATTGATCAAAGTCAGGGTAAAAGCAGCTATTCAATATTTTGCAAGATCTTGATCGACTTTCGTTTGGACGGTTTTGTTTTTCAGCTGCGTCGCCATAACGCTATTCAACCTTCGAAAAATTTAATAAATATTTTATTTGGCAGCAGAGAGAAAGGATATTTATTCTGGACCATAATTTGAAGCTTAAACAGCTGCTGATCTGGGTTATCGATATACCAACCGCGGCACAAGTTTCCAAAACATTATACTCTTAAAAATGGACAAAAAATTTAAATGAGTCCTGCGGTATACCGCGGTAATTTTCTCATCAAAGAGCGAGTAGTGTTGGCTCATGAATAATTAGCAGATTATAATTACTAAAGAAAATATTGATGATTTTAGTAGGTTTTTTTTTATTTTACAAGAGTCTAGGCCAAGTAAGCTTTAGCAAAGCCAAAATAAATTAAGTTAGTCTTTAATGTGCGTTGAATGTATCATTTAGCACAAAATTTTCTACTGTTAAACAGAAACTAGAAACATATTTCGGCAGGTTGTATAAGTTGTTTGCCCATAGTCCAAGTTTGATAGGTTTTTCTTTCAATTCCGTCAAACCTTCCGTGAGTGGTTGATTTAACTAGGGCCTAATTAAATAGCTTTCTCCACAACGCTTGTGCCGCATTCAGTATGTAAAAACGAGTCAATGACAAGCGTACGGGGACGGACATGCTGTGAGACAGTTCATCGGATGCAGAGTAAACTACAATGGCAAAACAAACATAGACAATTTGCAAGTGTAGTCAGCCAACCAGGCCGTTTTTACAACGCTGGAGAGATCGCCAAACATCGCGGCACTAAATACGAGAAAATATGGTACGTTTGGCAGCTGATCATACAATTGTTTTGTAGCTCGAAAACCGGCCACTTTCGGAAACAGGAAACTCACATCTCTAAATATTTATGAAAGCTGTGTTCTTGCCAACACACAGCTGGACACGGCATAGCTATTTTCAGTGCACAAGCATATGTTTTTGCATCAAGTTAGCTGTTCTAATGTGTGGTTGTAGCCGGTCCATGTAAGTCTTGCTACGTTTTAGATACCATAATGGTTGACAATATTTCGCCCGATTTCGAAAGGATATGACAGTTTTAATAGCAGAAGCTCAAATAATTTGAATTTCTTGGTCTTTCTTTAAACTGCTTTACAGATAGACTGGCTAGTTTACTATCGCTCGTATACGCCCCTCGAAACTACTCAGTCTTGGACCATTACGATATATTACTCAGCAAACATATCATTACGATCCTAAGCCTTGAGTCAGTGACGGCATTTACTTCTAGAACCGCACAAAATATTTCGTGGTTTCGACAATTTTTTTCTAACCACTGAAATCGATTCGAAAAGCCCAGAACTGATTTCTTTGGCGCCAAGTACAAGCACTTGAATTAAATCATTTAGCTGATCTAGAATAAGTTGAATTTGGATCTATAGAGTATATCACGAAATGTTCAACTAGGGCTTTGAATCAAGTTCTTTTATTCTCTTTGGTGGATATGCCTTGTATATAGACATGAAAAGCAAAGCCAATGATTGGTATGGCTTTAGTCGATGGGCATGGGTCAAGTAGATCATTTTCAAAACAATACACTACAATGAAAGGCACTTGTTGTCCTATAGTGACAGTTATAGAAGTGCTGAATTGATAGTAATCACACCGACACTTGAGAGATATGCAGACCTTTATAAAGATCTATAAATTTTGTATAAATATATTGGCGGGAAGATCTTTGAAATCTTTGAAATCTTACCTCTAGTATATTATTATCTGCACGGAGCCAAGAATTATCAGTCAAGTAAAGATTTTTGTCACTTTTAAAGCAGTATTTTTTTTCTGGCATATTCTTGTTGTGAATTTATTATCAAACCAAGTCCGGATCGAATCTTTATAATAATAATAATCTTTGACATCTGTCAGTCTACAAAATTACAAAAACGAAAACTCACTTTGCCAGCTATGAAATGCGAAGAAAAGCTGAATATTTGCATGAGAACGGAATTCTTCAGGACAGCACAAGTTATAAACTAGTTAGTACAACTACAGGACCATGAAATGTGACGAAACTATTCAGGAGCCTGCCTATCGCCTGAATCTCGATTTTCCTGATATTCATGATTAGTCAGTCGCTGCCTGGCTCCACTCGGCATCGCAAATTTAATTCCAAATTTTCAAATGTTTTATTTCTGGTGACTTCTGTGCAAGATTTTGGCAATTAACCGAGCCTAATTTTCTATACTTAGGAGTACAATATATGCAGGTTTAAAACTTTGAATCAGTGACTGGTTTCTGAATACTAAGATAGCCTTGTATGACATGATTTGAAAAATTTAATTCAAAATGTTTCAATTTTTTTTAAAAAAATTTGTGTAACTTTTAAGCAACTTCTTGGCAATTAACCGAGCTTAATTTCACATTTTACGAGCACAAGTTATGCAGGTATAAGGTACTGACCGTTTTATATGTTTTATCTATATTGTGGGGTAGGACTACAACAATTTCGAAAAAAAATTGCAGATCAAAAGCGGGGAAAAATAATTGGCGCCTCGGCACGTTTATGTCAAGCTAAAGTAAGAAGATAGGAAAAAATAATTTGAAGAACAATTTTGAAAGAACAAATAATTTACAAGCAAATGTTCTTCCGCCCCAAGGGGGTTGAAAAGAAGCAAATGTTTGGTTCCAGGTACGTCCCGCCATGCATTTCGTTCAAGATGATTGTTGTAGTCCTACCCCACAATATAGACAAAACATATAAAACGTTCAACTTTGATTAAAAATAAAATATGAGTTTTGAAAATACCAACTTATGGACATACATCAGCAAGAAAACATTTGATTGATACTGTACTGAAATTAGTGTGTTCCCCCATTAGTACAGTCACTGAGTCTATTTTTAATTGGTTGTGAATTTTGTGGAAAAAGTCAACTTTTCAGGACGTACCTAGACAAAGTTTTCGTCCATAAACTTGGCGGTACTTATCCACCCTTGCCTACCGCCCACGATATGAAGTGGTCGTCTCCTGAACTTTATTTTACATTTCAGGTTATGTCCCTCAGTCCCACCACAACACACCGCAGCCAGACAAACCTCCACCCCTTAACCATTCGACATGACTCTCTATTCAAGGCCGTGTGGGACTGGATCGTGCTAGCTCTTGTCATCTATACAGCCATCGAGATACCCTACACCGCCGCATTCGTGTTGCCCCCCATGTACGAGAAAGTAGTCGACCCCCCAGAAGAGGACCCTGCGTTGACAGCGATAAATATCTGGGTTGACCTTATGTTTGTTGTTGACATTCTAATAAATTTCCGCACCACGTACGTGGAGTCGAGAACAGAGGAGATCCTGAGTCACCCGCGCCTGATCGCTCTGCACTATCTCAAGACATGGTTTATCGTGGATTTTGTGGCGGCAATACCATTTGAGTTCATGGTCGCCCGAGATCAGGGGGAAGGGGTGAGTAATTGGTTTGTGGTGGATTTTGTGGCGGCAATACCATTTGAGTTTATGTTCGCCCGAGATCAGGGGGAAGGGGTGAGTAATTGGTTTGTGGATTTTGTGGCGGCAATACCATTTGAGTTTATGGTCGCCCGAGATCAGGGAGAAGGGGTGAGTGATTGGTTTGTGGATTTTGTGGCGGCAATACCATTTGAGTTTATGGTCGCTCGAGATCAGGGGGAAGGGGTGAGTGATTGGTTTGTGGATTTTGTGGCGGCAATACCATTTGAGTTTATGGTCGCCCGGGATCGGGGGGAAGGGGTGAGTAATTGGTTTGTGGATTTTGTGGCGGCAATACCATTTGAGTTTATGGTCGCCCGAGATCGGGGGTGAGGGGTGAGTAATTGGTTTGTGGCTTTGTTGTAGTAGATGTCTCAAAGTAATCCACAAGCTCAATGGTGTACGTGGAGGTTTTCACCAGACTGAAGTTTTTATGTTACTACTTCTATATGATTCTCACAATGATTGTGGGGCGCGGCTTTGTAGACTGCGAATATACAAATTGCTGTAGTAAACATCTCCAGGTGGGTCACTGGATTCCGTGCCTAACTTGGTAGTTTTCACCAGACAGAAGTTCTTATATTCTAAGATAATCTTAATGAATGTGGTATGTAGCTTTGTATAGTGAGAATATATAAGAGTGATGATGTGGCAAATTGATTGGGTTTTACTATTTATTAAAATCGATTGGGTTATTTGCAGCTCGAGATATATACGTTTATGTTTGGCTTATTGCTATGTTTAGCACTGCTTCTGTAATGGCGAGGTTTGGCTGGGGAAGCAAACGGCCCAACAGTTTGGCTCTGCAGCCAAGGCGGGGACCAGACTGTGCGCATGCGCGGGAAGGTTGATATGGAACCAACACTGGCAATAGCAGCCCATACACCCCCGGAAAGGGAAGGAATAGGGAGGAGGGGGTGGTGAGGAAATCTATCGAATACGTATCCTACTTTCACTGTCCCCCGTATGTTGTAAGACGCTGGCCTCTTATGGTTGTGACTGTTGGGCTGAGTATAGAACAAGGGAATTGTAGTTTAGCAGCACATGTGAGGTATATACCTCAGCAAAGGTACTGGTGAGCGCCACTAGAAATCCCGCAAAGAAAACAGCTGACCGGGCTAAGGCTGAATACATGCATCATCATATTGACCATCTAAAATACACCACTCTCCCCAGGCTACTAATCTGGTAGGGCTGATGAAAACGGCGAGATTGCTGCGCCTGGTGCGAGTGGCAAGAAAACTTGACCGATACTCGGAGTATGGCCTGGCTGTGGTAGTACTGCTGACAGCCCTGTTCTCACTGATGGCTCACTGGCTGGCGTGTATTTGGCACGCCATTGGCACCACGGAGATCGGCAACAAACATGGCTGGCTGGAGATCCTGGCAGAGCAAATTGACGGCCCTCCTATGAACAAAACCATGCGCAGCACGTGGCCGGACGAGAAGACGCGATATGTCACTTCTATGTATTTCACACTCAGCAGTCTAACAAGTGTCGGCTTCGGAAACATTTCTCCCAACACCAATAAAGAGAAGATCTTCTCTGTTTGTATTATGCTAGCAGGAGGTAAGACTGCCGGCCGTCACTGTCGGCTG
The DNA here is from genome assembly GCA_025403545.1 of Epizoanthus stellaris. Taxonomy (NCBI): domain Eukaryota; kingdom Metazoa; phylum Cnidaria; class Anthozoa; order Zoantharia; family Epizoanthidae; genus Epizoanthus; species Epizoanthus stellaris. The sequence continues at coordinate 6,920 of JAOBYG010138538.1, forward strand.
TTAAAACTTGTTTAGTTTGATATTGTACCGCCACAATTATTCACTCCAGGTGACCGCTCTCCATCTTCATATTCCCAACTTGCACGTGGTGGAAATATTGACTTGCGCTCTCTCATTGTTACGTATCGGATCCTTTTATCGCTTATGCGCGAGGTGGATATATTGATTTGCGCTCTGTCAGTGCTATGTGTCGGACACTTCTCTAGCTTCTGCGCGAGGTGGAAATGTCTCTCCATATTCATTACTCTCAACTTGCGCGAGGTGAAAATATCGACTTGCGCTCTGTTAGTGCTATGTGTCAGACCCTTCTCTAGCTTTTGCGCGAGGTGGAATTATTGACTTGCTCTCTGTCCGTGTTATGTGTCGGACACTTCTCTAGCTTTTGCGCGAGTCGATATATTGACTTGCGCTCTATCAGTACTATGTGTCGGACACTTCTCTAGCTTTTGCGCGAGGTGGATATATATATAGACTTGCAGTTTTTGCCGGTCTGGTGTTCTATCGCTGTCTCTGAGTATCGTCCTTGGCTGCCGAAGCCCAATATCCAAATGTTTCGAGCCTGCGTCGACTCCATAAACGGGGGTAGAATACCTCTGCTTATGCACATAGGACCGGCAACTAGAGAAGTGTCCGACACATAGCAATGATAGAGCGCAAGTGAAAAACTAGAGAAGTGTCCGACACATAGCAATGATAGAGCGCAAGTCAAAAACTAGAAAAGTGTCCGACACATAAAACTGATAGAGCGCAAGTAAAAAACTATAGAAGTGTCCGACACATAGCAATGAGGGAGGGCAAGTCTAAAACTAGAGAAGTGTCCGACACATAGCAATGATAGAGCGCAAGTCAAAAACTAGAGAAGTGTCCGACACATAGCAATGATAGAGGGCAAGTCAAAAACTAGAGAAGTGTCCGACACATAGCAATGATAGAGGGCAAGTCACAAACTGGAGAAGTGTCCGACACATAGCAATGATAGAGGGCAAGTCAAAACCTAGAGAAGTGTCGGACACATAGCAATGATAGAGGGCAAGTCAAAAACTAGAGAAGTTTCCGACACATAGCAATGATAGAGCGCAAGTAAAAAAGTAGAGAAGTGTCCGACACATAGCAATGATAGAGGGCAAGTCACAAACTAGAGAAGTGTCGCACACATAGCAAAGATAGAGGGCAAGTCACATCACTCGCGTGCACGTAAACTATAAAGCTCACCGGCAGTCTGGCGGGAACAAGTTCATAGAACAGCCGCGTTACGTTAAGGTGGATTTACACGCTGCGATTTGTCGACCCGATTTTTCGCGGGATAAATGCCGTGAGAAAATATATGAAAATCGGGAAGAAAATCGGTCCGATTTGATAAAAATCTGTTGTAGTGCAAGAGAGTTCTCCCGATTTTCAACTGTAATTCAGGCGTACTCATGTAAGTCGGGCCGAACGATCGTAGCGTGGAAAGGCGGATTTAAATAACTGACCGCGTGGACGACGAATTGTCTGAAATGAAAAGTAGGCTTAAAATGACGTTTGTAATGTGTGATTTGGAAATAATAGTCATCTATGTTTTCTTACAGCGCTGATGTACGCTTCAATATTTGGTAATCTGACTGCAATCATCCAGCGATTGTACGCAAGAACGTCCAAATATCATAACGAGGTGCGCAGGATTGAAGATTTCGTGAAGTTTTACAAGATTCCTAAACCGCTGCGGGAAACACTTGAGGAGTACTTCCGTCATGAATGGATTTATACTAAGGGTGTAGATATGGAACTTGTAAGTACTTCCGTCATGAATGGATTTATACTAAGGGTGTAGATATGGAACTTGTAAGTACCTCCGTCATGAAGGATTTATACTAAGGGTGTAGATATGCAACTTGTAAGTACTTCCGTCATGAATCGATTTATACTAAGGGTGTAGATATGGAACTTGTAAATACTTCCGTCATGAATCGATTTATACTAAGGGTGTAGATATGCAACTTGTAAATACTTCCGTCATGAATCGATTTATACTAAAGGTATAGATATGGAACTTGTAAGTACTTCCGTCATGAATGGATTTATACTAAGGGTATAGATATGGAACTTGTAAGTAGTTCCGTCATGAATGGATTTATACTAAGGGTATACATATGGAACTTGTAAATACTTCCGTCATGAATGGATTTATACTAAGGTTATAGATATGGAACTTGTAAATACTTCCGTCATGAATGGATTCATACTAAGGATGTAGATATGAACTTGTATGAGCCGTCCTATCGGGAGACAGGGATTTGAAAATGTGTTATTTTACATGATATAGCACCGGCTATCCAAGGTCACGATGTCGAGTCTTAGGACTACGTCATGTTAGCGAGTATACAATGGCGATGCGAATGACAAGATTTTTTATTATGGGAATCTCAAAATGCTAAACATTGCTTCCACCACGCTGAAACTAATAAACAAGTTTGTGAAGGAAAATACTTACCGTAAAGATAAAGAGATAACCGAAGAAAAGGTCGTTGCAATGACTTTAATAGCATTTCATATTGTGCCAACATTATTAGTTCAAAAATAAATAAAATAAATAGAACTTGCTTTGAAAGTCTGTACTGGCTTTCCCTGTTCTTCATAATCCACGAGTTAGCCGTACGCTCCCTATGTTGCATTTCAGGTTGCTCTACACAGAACACACGGTTATAAAGTTGAGGTATTCAAACTATATTGACGCATTTTTAACAACATTTTAGCATTTTGTGAAATCGAATCAAATTTCAATACAAAGTCTTGTAAATCCCATCGCCATTTATGTATTAGCTAACATGATGCAAATAGTGAAAAACAAATTACTAAGTCTTGGAGGTCTCGACGGACTGATCTCATTATTACTGTAGTAAATAACGTCATTTTTGCAAAAAAAGTGTCGAAAGTCATGTCGCAATGCTAGAAATTATGACCTCGCTTCAATGGTTACCTGTCTACCATTACTCCTGGGGGATGCAAAGATACATATTTGATAATATTGCAGAACCTGTAACCACTTCCTCACTAGAGCTATGATAATTATTCATTTTCTATATCTTTTACAGGTTCTGAAAGGTTTTCCCGAGTCGCTACAAGCAGATATCTGCGCTCATTTACACAGGAATTTATTTAAAGAATGCGCGGCATTCAAGCATGCTAGTGAAGGCTGTTTGAGGGCGCTTGCTCTACGATTTTCTGCCCGGCATTTACTGCCCGGTCATTATATTATCAAACAAGGAGATGAAGTCAGACGGTTGTACTTTGTTGCGAAAGGAACCATAGACGCCGTTCATAATGGCGAAACAGTGTTATCACTCGGTGAGTGTTCGTTATTTATATCGTAAAAATCTACAAATAAGCCCCCACCCCCCTGAAAAAAAAAACCCTTTCCGAAAATAAGCCCGGAAATTTCAGACGCGACTGTACCTTCCAAAACATCCCCCCCCCGAAAATTTCAGATGCGACTGTACCTTCCAAAACATCTCCCCCGAAAATTGTTAGCTTTTGCTCGAATGGCTCTCAGCGCTTGGTTAATGAAAACCAAGACTGACTTAGTATAAATATAACGTTTCACTTTATTTGTCAGTATTTCTGCTTAAAATATTGTTTAATTAAAATAATAATTGATGAGACCTCCGCGGCTTAGTACTACCTCCTCTCGAATGTCATTCCCTCTCAGCCACTGTCATGCTCCCTCGTCGACCCTCATTCCCTCTCATCCACTCTTACGCTCCCTCGTCGACCCTCATTCCTTCTCATCCACTCTCATGCTCCCTCGTCGACCCTCATTCCCTCTCATCCACTCTCACGCTCCGTCGTCGATCCTCATTC
>JAOBYG010138649.1:0-10754 GCA_025403545.1 Epizoanthus stellaris
GTTCGTCTTTGCGAGTGAATTGGTACATGTCCATCCCATAAACGTAACTTTGCCCACAAATGTTAGTTAAGTTGCAGCTGATTACTATAATTCTTATTCTTATTCTTATTAATCATTTCTATTATATTAAACTTATTCCCTTAATATAATTTATTTTAATCGTTATTATTATAAATTATTTTTTATTACTTTAATATTACTAATATTAATATTATTAATATCATGTAATCCTGATTACAAATGTAAGTTTCTGCTCATTATTGTAAGGCACTTAGCTTAGTTCTTGGAAAAGAAATCTCTGCCCTTATTCTGTTCAACTGCATGAGGTGAATTTGTTTGTGGGCTGTATATTCTACTCACAAACCCTACAAGATATGCAGTTCGGCCAACAGGATTATTGTGGTCAGAGAGCGTAAGTTAAAATTGTATGAGGACATGGAAAATTTGCGTCCACTTGCCATTGAAATACCAAATATTTGTAGGCAATTTGGAAATGTTATAGGATGTAATGTTATAATATTATTATCTTATCGAATAACTAAATGTAATAATTTATCGACAGATATTTGAAGGTGTTCCAGATAATGTCCATTTACGTAAAGATAGTGAAATTAACCTCATGGAGGTGATGGAAAGCCTTGCTCCAGTAACAGACGAAAGTGAAGCAAGTTTTAAACCCAAAGGAGAAGGGATAGAAAGATTTAGACGACGAGTGGAGCCTGGGGCTGGGCTTCCCACTTCTCAAGACAAGAAGGCCACTGATACCATACAGAAACTAGACTTCAGCGACATCGCTGGTACACCGCCCTCAGGTGATGGAGAGTTTGATAGCGGATCTGGTTCTACAGAAGCGGTTAAGAGGAGCAAGATTGTCGGAGAGGCTAATTCTTCCCCTGAAACTGCAGAGACTGCAATCCCAGTAAAGGAGACCCAGTCTACGTCAGTTGCGCAAACGCCAGCAGCAGCTGCTACTCCTGCGGTAACTGCATCAGGGCAGGCAAATGAACTTAAAGCTGACGAAGCAGCCTTTATCGCCGGTCTCCACAAGGAAGCCGAGAATAAGAAAAGCACAAAATCAGCTAAAGCCCTAAAGCTTCCAGGCAGCATAGGGGAGGACGATGAGATGAATGAAGAATTAAATGAAGAAGATGAATCAAGCATGAAGGATGATTCAATGAGTGCGGCCGAGAGCACGTCATCTTCAGAGGAAGAATCAATGCCTGGAGAAGAAGCAGAAGCATCCACAAAATCCGAGGTAACTCACCCATCTGGCTCAGGAGCTGAAGAAGATGCCGAATCAAGCTCTGGCTCAGGCTCGGCCGACGAGACTTCTGCTTCGGGTTCAAGCATCGCAGAGAAGAAGGATAACGTCGTAGAGGTTGACAGTGGAAGCGGCGTGGCATTCGTTTCTGGCGCCGGCGCCTCTTCGCAGGATACTGAAGTATCTGGCGAATCTGACAATGACGAAGACTCCTTACCAGGAACTGTCGGCGCAGTGAGTAGTCAAGATAAACTAGAGACTGCCGCCAGTGCTGAGAAGCCTGCAGGGTCAGAATCTGTGATAGAAGGCAATGGTGAAGTAATTAACGATCAGAATAAAACGGAGTCATCTGCAACTCCTGTAACATCTTCAGGATCAGGGTCTGTGTCACAAGAATCAAGCCTTTTACAGGACCTTGCGGGAACTACTCTTTCTTCAAAGCCTGAACCTGCTACAGGTGATGCTGAGCTAGTCTTTCATACATCTGGATCTGGTTATACATCTGATGCCAAGACCAACGCTGCTTCGTCAGATGAGAAGCTGGCACCTGTTGTTGCTGCAACAACTGCGACTGCATCTGGAGAACCTGATGCTGACGATGAAGCACTTCCAGGAAGCTATGGAGCAATGGCCACTCCAGCTGAAGATGAAAACCTAATGAGCATGAACACTCCTGCTGTCGAGCAGACCTCAGGTTCTGGACAAACTGTGGTTGAAGATGAACAAACGTCTGGCTCGGGCAACCAACCAAGCGCTACACAGATACAAACTGAAGCAATGACAAGCGAAGACAAAGCTGAAGAGTCTCTTCCCGGCAGCGAAGGAGCTGTAGCTAACCCTGCTAGCCTGGAAACAACTGCTTCAGGTTCTGGATCTGAAAGCCAAGTAACAGCAGATACGACCGAAAAGCAAGAGGAAACAGCAACTTCTGCATCTGGTGAAACACAGATAGCTTCAGAAACCGCTAGGTCTGAGATCACTGGAGAGCCACAGCAACAAGCTTCTTCTGATGCCAGTGGAGTCGAAGACTCAGGCACTGTATCGTCTGCTAGTGGTTCAGGTTCGGAACAGCCTATCCCAGATCAAGCAGAAAGTTCTGAGAATCAACTTCTACCAGGAAGCATTGGTGCTGCTGATGGCCCAAACCTCATGAGCATGAATACACCAAACGAAGATGTTTCAGGTTCTGGTCAGGACACAGAGCAAGCAACGCAGCAATCTACGGCGGCAGAAACCGGCTCTGCATCCGGTGAGTCTGTTGTTACTGTCGGCACTTCAACAACGGCCAGTACTAAGAAAGACAGCGTTCTCGAAGTTACTGGAGAAAGTGCGTCTGGACAGGCGGCCGATTCCAATAAACCATTTAATGCAGCTTCTGGGTTTGATATCGGCTTTCCTGAGACTGCAAAGGAACATCAGATGGCTGCTGGATCCGCAGCAGATTCAAAGGAGGAAGCGCTACCTAGCGCGTTTGGTGCTGATAATCTCATGACACTTACAAGTTCTGGTTCCGAAGATGCGACTGGGTTCATGTCAGGTTCTGGGTCCTCTGATCAGAAGGCAGCTGCTAGCTCTCGTTCTGGGCTTGCTTCTGCTAGTGGCGAAACAGACATCTCGACTGAATCATCAGCTAAGTCGGCTCCAGAAATCGAAGATATGTCAGGATTTGTACCTGCAGAAATCAATAAGGATGTACAGGCTTCGAAGAAGAATATAATGCCTAGACCAGTCGAGACTTTGTCCCGCTTAACTAAGAAAGTTACTGTAACTGCTGATGCCCTTTCATCAGGTTCAGGATCAGGAGAAACACCGAAAGCTGACGATAGTGTTAAAGCCGCTCCTCAGTATCCATCTTCTGCTCAGCCGCTTCCTGGTGGTGATGGAAGAGATGACAGCATATCTTCTTCTGGATCAGGAGACCTCAGCTCTGCACTAGAATCTGCCATGGAAGGAGCATCAGGCATGGATTTCTTCCAGAATGAAAAATCTGATGAGATGCTGCCGGAAATAAAAAAGACAACAACAGAAACGACGAGTGACCCTAGCAGGAAAACTAGTATTGAGGAGATGGGAGGCGGCGAGAGCGGTGGCTCAGTTGCAACCGAGTTCATGGATTCTTCGTCAGAAGAGAAAGAGGAAGACACTACAAAATCAAATGAAAGCAATGAAATGAACGATAAAGAGGAAAGAACTGATAAACAAAAGCCACAGGACGAAACCAACACGAATGCTAAAAATACTGAGAAATCGAAAGATAAGAGCGAAGCAGACACGGAAGAAGAACCCATATCAAGCAATCTAGCTGATCATCCCGGTTTAGCTGCTGCTTTGAGTTCTGGGGTTTTTGAACATATACCACTAGCCTTGGGCAGCTCAGGAAACACTTATGGCTTTGGGTCTGGTGCCGGTATTGACTTTGGCTCGGTCGGTGATGTCATTTCCGGCGCGGCATCTGGAATGGGTACCTTGGAGTTAACAGCAGCTAAAAATCCATCCGAGGCAGTAATGAAGCTGTTTGGCAGTGCCAGCGGTGCTGAAAACTCTGCTGATGAGGACCATGGGAAGGAAGAAAGCGGCCATGAGGACTCTTCGGCCTCCACATCCGGTTCAAGACATGCCATACCTGCTCATCATCACAAGAAAGGAAAAATAGACGACACAGAAGAGAAGCAAGAGGAAGAGTTATCTGATGAAAAGGTTCGTGCGCAACTTTACGTCCATTAGTGAGTGAGAGGGGTAGGGTGAGGGAGTTGCGCATGTGTGTGTGTGTATATGTGAAAGGGGTATATGTGGACTTTTACAGACTGATATCGCTGCTTCGTGTTTTAATTACATTTCATTACGCCGTCTAGAATATATAATATTCAAAACATTCTTTTTTGCGCTCGTATATAGACATAAAAGATGCTGAATCGCATTACAACAATAGTAAATACCGTTCAGAGTTGTAGTATACCAAAGATATTCACTTGATAATTTAGCTTAAATGATTTTAAACGACGAGGAAGTCACAATTTAGCAAATAATAAGAAATCAGTAATGTTTACCAAGCTCAATTATGGTTTGTTCCTCAGAACCAGCTTTATACCTATAGTTCCTTGTGAATATCTGTGATAAACACAACATTTCTCTGGACTCAATTAGTCAAATCATCTCTATATTTTCTTATTGATACTGCAGAAAGGAGGCACATGGCCCGCAGAGGGAGACACAGTAGACCAGCAGATGCTGGATCGTCTGATGATCAGCCAGATACTCGAGCAGAACCTAACCCTCTTCTATGGCGGACTGGCGGGACGACCAGGGACAGTAGGAGGGATTGGCCCCAAGGGGCGTGTTGGAGATCAAGGTACGAGGGTCTTGTAATGCACCTATCAATGTAAACCCCGAGGGGGGGAGTGGAGATGATTTGACAAAATTCCTTCTCCCCAGGGTGGGAAATTTGACATTGAAATCGATCCCTGAAAACATTTCTGGTATGTTTTTACTATAGATTTGACTTGTTTTCACAAAACGTATTTGCCCCACCCTCGGGAATTTGACTATTTTATACATTTTAAGTCAAATCTCCACCTATTACGTGTCCCCCTCGGGATTTACATTGATAGCTGCTTAAAGCTCATTGACCTATTGAATCCCGAGAGTACTTTTCAAAATTATTTTGTGAGCTGGGCAAGAAACGATAACCCGTTAATACTTTTCCCCATTTTTGTTTGGTTCTTATAAATTTCCGTTTGCCTTTGCGTTGCCTGCAAATCCTATACTTCTTGCAATCCACATCTGAGTGAGTTGATCCAAACTCTAAACAACTGGACAAAAACATAAGTGTGACCAAGTACAAACCATAAAGTGTGACCAAGTACTAACCATAAAAGTGTGACCAAATACAAACCATACAGTGTGACCAAGTGCAAACCATAAAGTGTGACCAAGTACAAAACACAAAGTGTGACCAAGTATAAACCATAAAGTGTGACGAAGTATAAACCATAAAGTGTGGCCAAGTACAAAACATAAAGTGTGACCAAGTACAAACCATAAAGTGTGACCAAGTACAAAGCATAAAGTGTGACCAAGTACAAACCATAAAGTGTGACCAAGTAAAAATCATAAAGTGTGACCAAGTATAAACCATAAAGTGTGACCAAGTACAAGATAAAGTGTGGCCAAGTACAAACCATAAAGTGTGGCCAAGTACAAAATAAAGTGTGGCCAAGTACAAAACATAAAGTGTGACCAAGTACAAACCATAAAGTGTGACCAAGTACAAACCATAAAGTGTGACCAAGTACAAAACATAAAGTGTGACCAGGTACAAAACATAGGTGTGACCAAGTACAAACCATAAAGTGTGACCAAGTACAAAACACAAAGTGTGACCAAGTACAAAACACAAAGTGTGACCAAGTACAAAACATAAAGTGTGACCAAGTACAGAACATACAATGTGAACAAGTACAAAACATAAAGGGTAACCAAGTACAAAACATAAAGTGTGACCAAGTACAAACCATACAATGTGACCAAGTACAAAACACAAAGTGTGACCAGGTACAAAACATACAATGTGACCAAGTACAAAACATAAAGTGTGACCAAGTACAAAACACAAAGTGTGACGAAGTACAAAACATAAAGTGTGACCAAGTACAAAACATAAAGTGTAACCAAGTACAAAACATAAAGTGTAACCAAGTACAAAACATAAAGTGTGACCAAGTACAATCCATACAATGTGACCAAGTACAAACCATAAAGTGTGACCAAGTACAAAACATACAGCGTGACCAAGTACAAAACACAAAGTGTGACGAAGTACAAATCCTAAAGTGTGACCAAGTACAAAGTCCTGTTGAGAATATTCTCACGGCACTGTTTTCAATATTGTGAATATCACACCTTGCCACACTAGAAATCAGGAACTAGTTCAACGACTGAGAGAACTAACTCTGGTCTTTTCCGCAGGCAACTTTGAATAGACAATGATGATAATTAGCCAAATGTTTCGATTCGACCGGTTGAGACGCGTTGAAATGGTAATTTGAAAGCGCCGTTGTGGTGAAAATGTTCTGTAACGAACAGACAACTTCTAGAAATATTCTATTTACTGATCGAAATGGAGGTTCCATTTGCACAATTTCGCTATTGAAGTTGCTAAACGTATGGGGTATCAGAATCGGAAACAAGGATAAGCCGGTTGGTTGGTACAAAGGGAACACGTCACATTCCGAGCGGTGTGATCTGAGTGCAAAATGTTTTTCCTTTCAAATTGGAAAATTTCTGAAATTTCCAACCAGTTTTCATGGCTAAATAGAAAGATCCCCAGGCCACTGGCCCTGTACTTACAGCCACTTATATGTAATATTACTTATTGTAATAATTATAGCAATACATTAAATTATATTGGTAAACTGTTTCCAGTAATAAGTTTGTCTATGTGCAATGCTCGGCAGCATTTCACTTGCTGTCAGTAACTCCTAGTTTAATACAAGTGTGGCTGGAAAGCATATAATTTGACTAATTATCGATTTTGATGTTCCCAGGAGCACAAGGCGTACCGGGGCCTCTCGGTTCGGTGGGGGAAGTTGGAGCACCTGGCGCGGATGGAGGCTCGGGAGCATCAGGTCCTCCGGGGCTTATGGGCTTCATGGGTATGAAAGGAACGAGAGGTACCCGGGGTTTGCATGGTACGGCTGGTGAACCCGGACCACCAGGACTCCCCGGGCGTCTGGGGGATGGAGGGCAAGCCGGCCCTGATGCTGTAACTCCGGTATGTGTAAAAATTTTACAGGTGAAAAAAAATTACAGCCCCCCCCTAAAAATGTAAAATATTACTTAGAAGTGGGATATTACTTGGAGAGGGTGGGAGTGGGAGTGGCGGGCCCCCCAATAACTTTGACGGGCTTGTGAGAAGTCCTGCAACATGATAAAATAAAGATAAGATAATAACTTTATTTTACAAGGGTTACATCGACTACAACTAGGATAATAAAAGATGGCCCTTTACAACAATTAATAAAATTAATATTTAAGAAAATACAACAACTAATATTAAAATCTATAAAAATACTCTAAAATATTACAGCTCTATATTATAAAATGGACTAAATATAAGATATAAATTTAACATATCAAGCAGCCAGATAAAAATTAGTTTCAAATATACATCAAATGCCCTACAGTTCGGCCACAAGATCGATTTTCTGTCAGTTGAAAACCGTTTAAACTGGCTGGAAACTACTCTCAGAGGCAGGAAAAGACCGTATATTTCAGAAATGTCTGGGGGGTATGCCTCTAGACCCCCTAGGAATTCGCACCTTAGGCGCTCGCACTATAAATATACTTGAGACTGCCAAAGCCGTCCCCCCAATGATTTTTCCTTTGCTTCGGCCCTATAATCACAGCAAGGCAATGAGCACAGCACAGAATAATACAGAATAGAGAACGGCACAGTGCCAGTTCCAATTAATTCCAGTCACAAATTGCAGACACTGTCCAGTTTTTACAGATCGAAGATCACCAGTAAAATTTCAGTCCCCTGCCCCAGCTAGTACCAGTACCAGTCACAATCACAGTGACAGTGATAGTCAGTCACAGTCGCAGTCACAGTCACAGTCCAGGTGACAGTTACTTTACTTTAATTTAGTTCACTTTACCTTACGTTTCGTTAAGTTACAATACGTTACGTTACGTTACCTTTCTAGACTTGACTTTACTAATGCAAAAAATCCCCTCCTCCAGAACTGTTCCTATGTGTGCGAAGGCGAGAGAGCATGGTTACAATGCAAGCAGTATGAGACACTCCAGATCAAACGGGTATTGTGGGGTCGCGAAAATAAAGACTTCTGCCCTAAACCTCCTGTTGGTTTGACAGTCGACAAGAACTGCGGGACAGATGAGGAAAATGCCATGAAGAAAGTGAATCTTCAGTGTAGGCATCAGCAAGGATGCGAAGTTGTAGCATCAAATACATTCTTCGACGAGCCGAGCTGTAAGAATGTGTACAAATACTTAAAGATTTGTCACGAATGTGTCCCCGATGAAGCAAACGCAGTAGATGTTTTATTGGAAGGGAAAAGGAAGAAGAGAGGAACAAAATTGGAGGATATTCTAAGAAAAAAGAGAGAAGAAAAGGAAAACAAGATAATGGACAAACTATGGGACAAGCCTTACCACGCGATAACTTTATAAGTTTTCAAAAGTAGTACTTTTCATTATTTCACATCTCAGAGCGTTGTGAACTCTGAAAAGAGACATACAAAGCTGGAATTCATTTCCAGATAAAATGGGTACTCAGCAAAATGGAAACACCAAATAGAATATTTCTATTGTGCCAGAATCGTAACGGTAAATTGGCTAAATGGGGTCTTAGGTTCCACACAACTGCATTGCCAAGTAACAATCCTTTGAAAGTACTGTAATCAGGTCGTTTACGTGCAGTTGGAAGCGTCCAACAATATCATATTCATTTTGAATGTATACTTACATTTAGATATTTTTGTGACAATTGTGCAAATACTACAAGAAGTTTGTTAAACCGAAAACGAAAGTCCTCAACAAAATAACAACGTGTAAAGTTGATATGGATTCTGTTATTCTATTTCACAAAAATATATGCGGTTTCAGGTGTTTCACCTGTGCTTAATGATCGGGTTCGTCTGTCTGCACGAATGGTCCTAAGTATCTCATTCGTTCTTGGTGTTTTTCAAAACACAGCAACCATAGCAACCAAAAATACTTCCGTCGCAATTTAATATGTCCATTTATGCCCCTAAATTTGGGTTTAAGAAAGCCAGTTTTTCATTTGATTGTTGGAAGTTTTGACCATAGTGGAAGGACACAACTGGAACGGTGGAACATTAGTCTTACATGTGACTGGAGAAAGCTGATATGTAGTTACTTTTTAGCGGCTTAAACGTCAGCATATAGGCCAGTATTTCATGGGAATCATTATCCAGGTATAGTGGCATACTTCTGGCACAACATAAACGACAACTAGGTCACCGCAACTAGGTCCAGGCTTTTTACTGCCAAACCATGTTGGGTCACATGACACAATGGAGATATTTTGTATTTGCACATATAACACTTAGCTCACATTTTCAGCTGTAAATAACTAACTATTGTACGTAGAGCTTTAAGTAAATGTTTAGCGGTATGCTTTTGAACATTCTAGTCACGATAGACAAGGACAATGTTTCCTGCAACTGAAGGGGGAACTTATAAGCTTACAAGAACATTTGGTGGAGATAAAGAAATTATTTTCTAACAAAGAAATAAATTGTATAAATTGAAACGTTGTTGCTACTTTGTCACTATGTATTTTCCATCAGTATCAAGAACGAATTGCGAATTGTGAAGCCAAATTGATCAGACAGAGGCTTTGGATGTGAAGAAGGTCTTAGATCTATTGCTCTGCAACGGCAAAGGCTCCAGAATTATTCACAAACTGATCACTAGAATGTGCATCGTTGAGAGTGTAGTGTGTATCAATTTCCCGGAGAGCAAAACCTCATATTCCATAAATCTCGGCCTTGCGAATTAGGTTCGTTTTCATAAACGAACTGACGGACATGGCCTCCCTCTGCATTTTTTTTATTACTTTTCACGAATAGTTTCGATATTTTGTCCTCTAAGAACTTTTAGCAATTGTTTTCTAATGTGAAGTTATTTCCGCATCATTTGGCCTGTTCAATTGTTTCCAAAAATAAAAGTACTCAAGTTGAAGGCTTTCCTCAATTTTGTCAACAAATACATTTTTAATTATGCGAATAAGCGCACAACTTTATGTCACTAATATTTTAAGTTACATGCATTTCTATTTATTTGTATGTAGCAGTTGTATGAACGATATTTCGAATAACAAATGGTTTGCCAAAACTTAAAAGAATTAACGAGTTTGCTAAAGATGAATTCATTCTTTTGGTTGTATTAACCATGGCAACTAATTAACAAGCACGTCACTACACTTAATATATATACTTTATTTAAAACATGGAATAATCAGCAGTCAATAACATAAAATAAATGCTTAGATACTGTTTTACATGATGGCCTTGTGGGAATCCGATATTTAATAAATTCGGTTCAATTCGGACCCCAAATTCCCCTTCTTTCCCTTATGCGTTTATTTATAAAAAGGCTTATTCTAACAAGGGGGTTTAATAATAACTGATCTTTCAGAAAGCCTGGCAACTATATATTTCCCCAGCCTTGTTCCCAGTCTTCTTGGATGTGACTTCCTTATTTGGAGCTTTCCTGCGACGTTAGCGGATGTATTCATCCCAGAAGCCTGGAAGAAACCTTCCCTGTCCGACAGCCATTTGGTTCTTCGATATGTTAAGCTAAAAAGTTGTCACAAGTTACCTAGCAGGCAGAAAACATATATAATTTGCCAATCCCTAGATTCATAAATGGAATCAACCATAATGAATAAAATAGCACAGAAAAAGCGACGAGAGATGTTGTTTTCCCGATATTTCGGACAGTCAAG
>JAOBYG010138760.1:0-10749 GCA_025403545.1 Epizoanthus stellaris
GAGGTCACTGAGAATGGAGCTGGGTAACCTCTCACTCAGAAGGCCGCGCACTAACCGACTGAGCTACGCCTGCTCCTTACAAAGTAGTAGCTTTGGTCAAACCTGAATAAACATTAGAGTGTGTGTATTTTCAATAGATTTACTCAACTGAACTCTTGAAAAAAGTATATTTTTTAGTCCAAACTTAGTAAATTATGGTGACTCATCGAAAAATAAGAAAATAGATTTTGTAAATAGCCAATGGGCAATTTTTTACCATTCGCCGGATGGTTTCCTTGGCAAATTAACTGAAAAGATCAGTTGATGATCATGTGTTTCCGTTCTTTAAAGTTTCAGTCAAACTAAACTTAGAATTCCTTGTTCGTCCCAGGGGGGTACTATGATGTGTAAGTGACAGGGAGGAGAGAAGGATTTGGGGGATTTGCAATTCACAATTTTGGTATTTTTTTGGGTTGGCAATTTTGCCTGGTATTTTCTTCGGTTGCAAGAATGCAAGATACGTTGCATTCTTTACCCCTGGTACTGGCCGTGGTATTGGCCCTGGTATTGGCCCTGGTATTGGTCCTGGTACTGGCCTTGGGTATTTTTTGGGGTTCAGTTGTGGCCCTAAGTATTTTTAGGAGTTTTGCATTATGTCTTCAGTCTCACCTCCCCGTCACCGTTTATACCAGAGTACCCCCCCCCCCCCCCCCGGGCTCTTAGGCAAGCATGTATTTGCACAATATTTCCAAGTCGGAAGGACGTGATAGGCAACTGATTTGTTTGGTTGCATTTATATAAAAGCCAACTTCTGAAGATATACCCAGAGATATCCCTAAACAAAATTCTCATCAAAACCACAAGAATTGAAAACATACACAGTACCATCAAAGGGCAAAAAGGAACCGAGGGAAACAGTTCCACGCCGCGCAATAATGGAACAGTGTCCCAAAGGAACTTCACGAGTCCAAATCGTTGCTAGTTTTGAAATCACAACTTAACGGAAACATTTAAATATCTAAATTTCTGTCGATTACGTTTTTATAAATTCCAGTTTAATTTCTTCACTGATTTTTAACTTCAATTTCAATATGACTTTTGTTAGTAGAGTTGTATTTTTATTTACCCAGGGCCCCGATGAAAATCACCCAATGTGACGTGGGCTCCCTGACCAAATATTGTATTTATTATTATTATTAAATTGGGACTACTTATCCGTGGGGTAGTGAATAGCAAAATCCGAGACTTGCCCAGACAAGACGTGCGTTTTAAAATACGAGCCCGCGACTGAAGCCCCAGACGCGGCAATAATGGAAAGACGAGAAAACCACGACCGGACGAAATTTTTCCGAGAACCATGTTTTTTCCCCAGCACCATTCGTTATCCTTTATCCGCACTCGTGCCCTGAATTGAAAGGTCTCTAGCAGATATCCGATCCATTTAAAAGTATAGGATAAATGTGGCACCCCATTTTATCAGTAAAAGTATAAAAGTATTAAAAAAAATCCATCAACAGGACCATGTGTACATCCCATAAGCTGTGTCGATGTACTCCGGCCGCGCGAGTGCAGGTGTTTAAAATCCTGCATCGATCATCGATCATCGACGCATAGATCATGTGGCTGTTTGCGGCCATTCCAAGTCTGGAGATTATGGTGGATGTAAATGGGTGCGCAACGAAGTCTTTACGTTAGTGAGAAGCGTATTATTACTCTTATCGACTACTCTACCTTTCTTTTGTCCATGAGTCGGTTCAATTGTGACGTGGCTAATGCTGTAACTGGTACTGACTATTGTTCAATCTTCATTATTCCTAATAATTGCAATCTGCAGAAAATACTCCTCGGAAAACGTAAAGTTGGTCCATATCAAGAAAAGAACGGTAACACTACAATCGATTTCTCTTTGAATTAGTAACAACAAAAGAATAACTGTAATTGGTCCAATTCATAACTTCAATCACTGTCATACGCCCAAATCAGAAGAACGCTGACATTGCACGCGCACTTATCCTATCAGCACAAGTTGAGCTGTATGCCGCGACTGCGCATGCACAGGACTGAGTAAGGAACCAATATGGATAAAGAACAAGACGTGGCAGTCAGTGAACAGCCCTACTCCGAGTCTCCTGGCCCTGCAGACGGTCCACAGGCGCGTGGACAGCCACTTCAGGTAGGCTCCGAATCGTCCGAGCACTGCCTCTCCAATGCACTGAGCAGCAGTTCATTTGTGAGCTTCGTATTAGCGGAGGAGGATGATTTGGAAACTTCCGCTAAAGCCGAGGTGCTAGATATCTTCAAAAAACAGTATTCACTAAAGATTAGTCAGAAGGAAGAAAATATTTCTACTCTCAAGGAAGAGCTCGAAAGACGCGAGCAAGAACTTACTGTCCTGAGAAATGAAGTTAAACAACTTGAAGGCCAGATTGTCAGAGCGAAGAGCGAGATCCGCGAGAAAGAAGTTTCTTTATGCTCGCTGTCGGACAGACTTGAAGACATTCAGTACGAAAGGGGATTTCTAAAACGAAAAGAGTCTCTTTGTGATGTGCGAATCCATGAGCTTATCGCCAATGAAAGTCAGACTAAAAAGTTAAAAAAATCATAATTTTATTATTCTGCAAATTTTCCGTTTTGTAAAGTAAACGGTTTTCAAACATTCTACCGTCAGGAATAACTTTTTTTTTCTTGCAATGCAACCTTCGGCTTATAATAAAGAACAGGATAATAAAAATGTTTTGTTCAGCACTTTATTTTCCTACATTAAAATATAAATGAAAAAAGAAATTCCTGAAAGTTAACACTAAGTTGACTCATTAAGGCCCCATCCACACTAGTACGTTTTCGTTTGAAAACGCATACATTTTGATGCGTTTGCACCGACCGTCCACACTAAAACGATCGAAAACGGAGGACTGAAGGTGTGAAAACGGAGAGTTTTGAAAACGCTCTCCGAAGTGGAAACTTTTGAAAACGGACGTCTGTCGTTTTAGTGTGGACAGGCGAAAACGGAGGTTTTCGAAAACGCTGACGTTATGAACAGAATAATGCATGGCCCAGTACAGTGGGCGAAAAAGGTGAAAACGCCGACAAGAGCCTGGGAACGAAAACGCATCAATGTCATCGTTTTCCAGATCCTAGTGTGGACAGTCGCAAACGCTCCGAAAACGCTAGTGTGGACGCAAAATCTTTTTATCCCTTCTCGATAAGATGAAAACGGAGGTTTACGAAACCGTATTAGTGTGGATGGGGCCTTAATCCATATCAAGCTCTCCTCTAGTAGATTTCTGACACATTTCAAAGCAGCGCAATAATATTTGAGAATGAGAACAAATGCTCATTCAATACGCAAGCCAGCTTCACTTATAAAAAGCTTTTATAAAAGTTTAAAAACTACAAAACACTACACGGTGTAATCAAAGTGTACGTATAGTGTATTTTAAAATGTCAGTTGATTATTCCCTACAACGCCGAACGTACGCATATCCAGGGCCCAGTGCCCGCCGGTGCATGTACTCGATATACCATATAAGGGTCACTGGTGGGCAGCGTTCACCCGAACCAAATAATGGTCAAACTACATTGTAGCTATACTACCGTGTTGTTGGTGCTACACACAGGATAACGGTCACACTACATTGTAGCTATACTACCGTGTTGTACGTGCTGCACACGGGATAACGGTCACACTACTGTGTAGCTATACTACTGTGTTGTACTTGCTGCACACGGGATAACGGTCACACTACTGTGTAGCTATACTACTGTGTTGTACGTGCTCCACACGGGATAACGGTCACACTACTGTGTAGCTATACTACTACCGTGTTAGCTATACAACTGTGTTGTACGTGCTGTACACGGGATAACGGTAACACTACATTGTAGCTATACAACTGTGTTGTACGTGCTCCTCAGGGGATGACGGTGACACTACTGTGTAGCTATACTACTGCATGTTTTGTACATGCTCCACACGGGATAACGGTCACACTACTGTGTAGCTATACTACTGTGTTGTACGTGCTCCACACGGGATAACGGCCACACTACTGTGTAGTTATACTACTGCGCTGCATGTGCCCCAAACCAGTACTGAGTGGTGGACAGATCACTCGAGGAACAACGATGATCAGGATGAGGATAGCGATAGAAACCAAAGCTGTGCTCGTATGTAAGTGCGCCGGGAGCTGTCTTAAACGAGCATTTTCCACTGATTTCCCCGTACCGACTTGACAGATTGAAGTCCCATTCACTGCTTGTTTGAACTACGAAGGTTGAGCAACCATAACATTGCGCTCCACGGATATTGATGTACTCGAGTTCGCGGCAGCAGCGTGTTGGGGTGCAGCTGTAATTCATCGGGTTGACCTGAGCGAACGATGCACGAACATAGTCTGTTAACTTGACGCCCTCAGTTTGGTAGTTGCAGGTAGCGCGCCAGTGAGAGGCCTGGGACTGGATGGACAGCATACGGGACTTCGAGAGGCGGAAGGCGTTCCAGTTGATGGAATCCACGGCGACTGGATGATCTTTGAAAAAGGCCTGATTTTTAAATAGTTGACGATTAGCAAAAGTGTACGACATGATCATTGTCCAAGCAAATCTTTGTGCCTGGTCAAAATCACAGAAGACAGTGAAAGTCGTTCCACTCAGTTCATCCTGAATTGTGTAGTTTCCTGGGGCGATGTTGGGATTGTACTTCAAATAATCAACACAACTTTTGGCTTTAAACTGGCAGAGTTCTCCTGTGAAGCCCGCAATACAGTAGCACTGCAGGCGCTTCTTTTGGGCACAAAGTTCCCGGCATGTTCCACCATGTTGACAAGGAGACAAATTGCAGCACTGATTGGAGCATTGCTGAGTGTCACATTGTTGGGATGCAATCTACAAGAAAGAGGAAACCATTTTACAAATGAAATGAGCTTCAGTTCATTTTTCCTTTATTTTATGAATGTACAATAACAATAACCATCAGTCTGACAGTCTGGTCAAGAACTCGGTTTTGTAGGATTTTTAAAGGCTTTGAAAGCTTTTCTCCCCTTAATACGTTAGAATTAAAATTTCCCTCCACTGAGTTATAGTTTCGTAGTTAACAGAGTTTTTAATTATTTTTGGACTTTTTAGCAGTAAAATCAAGACATTTTACTCAGCCAGCTCTTCTCATGTGCAGCAAATATTCATGAAAATTTTATCTCTCGATACCGTATGGATCTCAATATCTGTCGTATGTGGGGTTTTTGCTTGCATTTTGTTTTTATTTACAATGCAGATATTACAGCAATGTGGATTACATTGAAGAATATTGAAACTGGAAAAGAAAATTCTATCGAAGAAAGGGAAAAAAGTGAACCAAGTGAACTAATTACAGGAAGTTGGCGGAATATCTGTCGTGTTTGATATTTGTGGCGTCGTACCGTCAGGTAATTCCCGTAGCAACCCTATGCGGGGATCGCGAGGAATGTCTGAACCAGATTAATTTATCAGCCAATAAAAACGCATATCGTGCTCTCGTGCTTTCGAAACGGGAGTTCGAAATGGTGACTTCAACGGGGTTTGGCAAAACAAGCTCAGCACCTTGCTCGCCTTGTGCGGCAAAAAGTCTCGCGAAGCAGTTAGCTCAGCTGGTTCCACTGGTGTGCGACGTCTAACTAAATTACGTCAAAGGCAACCGAGGTAAATGAGGCGTACGTAAAATTATTTTGTTCTAATTTAGTTCCAAGCGAAAGCGACATTAAAATGTAAGTACAAAGAAATAATTTAAATTTTTTTTATTTAGTCTTGCAAAAGCACTATGTAACCTTGGTAACACATAACAGCTGTATTAATACATCTAAAATTGTCATTGGTTTGGAGTTAAAGTTTTAGCCACCTGCAAACTCAAAAACATTTTGCACTAAATTGCCGAAACAGAGGACAGATTGTATTAAATGCATTCATTCATGTTTAAAGTTCAATATTATTCTTCAGATTGAAAAATTTATGTTACATTTCCAAACGGCATTTAATGTAAATAATCATGGACGTAGCAAATTGTTATCAAGAAAGAAACCATAATTATTTACACGGTTACTTCTAAAACAGTCATTTTCGGCATATATGCATTTATTATTTCTTAATTTCAAATATAGAAATAAAATGTTGCTATATGCAAAAACGTTACAAGTTTTATTTAGCCGGTTACTTCACATGAAAATATCTGATTTTCCTCGTGTATTGTTTGAATAACTGTTAAGGCCCTGTTACACGGGGCAATTTTTCATGCAAGTTGCGAGACAAGTTGTACAAATCATTGCACCGCGTATTAAACACTCCCTGCAATGGCCAAAATCGTTGCGAGACAAGTTGTACAAATCATTGCACCGTGTATTAAACACTCCCTGCAATGGCCAAAATCGTTGCGAGACAAGTTGTACAAATCATTGCACCGTGTATTACTGAACACTCCCTGCAATGACCAAAATCGTTGCGAGACAAGTTGCAGCAATCGTTTCAGAAACACTGCAGAAAGTAGAAATTAATGAGTTCTACTTTCTGAAATCGTTGCAGCAACGTGTCCCAAAATTATCTTGTCATTGCAGGGGGTGTTAGACGGTGCAACTTGTCTCGCAACATCATATATCACTGTGAGACAAGTTGCATGAAAAATTGCACCGTGCAAACTGTAATGGAGGCTAATTTATACTCTTATTCTATTTCATAAGAACATTCATTAATTGGTCAGAGGATGAACTTTCTTAATTAATTTTTAAGAGATCAACCTCAATGTGTTCTCAGTAAAAACGTTCTTAGTTTTCTTTCCATTTTCAATAATATTATCAATGGAAACTAAACAGTTGCTTTTCAAGATATATGCTCACTGACTTTACGAAAAGTTTGTTATTCTCGAAAATTCGTTTCACTTAGAACATAAACCATTACGTTAATGCTGATTCCCATTTCACAAAACATGAAAAAAGTTATAGATCTTCCTTTACGGCACTCAGGTACGTTCTTAGCATTTTCCTAAAACTTCGGCCATTCGCAGCCTCACTGATGTTCTTATGAAAAATATTGTAATAAAATACATGTACAAAGAATGTAGTTAGTTCATGAATCGATTGTCGAAGACTACCTCACCCTTCAAATAACTTCTACCCCTGGGTATACCTTTGTTTCTGGTGAGAGTTGAATGTCGTAATACACAAATCCAGAACGCTCCTTGATTGCCTCGGGATATGATGCGATATCCGCAGAACTCTTTTCACATAACTGCGAGCCATTACCGGAGGGTAAAAATTGGAAATTAAATGACATGCACCTGCAGTCATCTACACAGCGATAAAAACACTGCCAAGGGCTTGTCAGCCCGGTCACTGAGCCAATGACATGTCCTGTCAGACTTCGGTTCTGTTTTGCGCTCTTCTCTCCAATGTCGGCGTGAAACCCAAGGCACTTACCACAGTGTGCTTCGCAACTTCCACTTGCAGTTAAGAACATAGCAGCGATAACAACCATCACGGCCATTGCTGGTTGAATGCTGTTAAAACTCCCGGTCACAACCTCGATTCATTGATTGAGACTGGTTACGTGTCTCCCATGTTAGTGGGAGATGGCAAACATGCCACAGCGGGGGAAGGGCGAATCGTTAATATATGAAGTGAGTTTTGCCGTTGACAACATGCAATTTGTTCTATATTCGCGGTGGTGACTGAGAATTTGAAACATATGAAAGTGCGAGTTTGAAAAAAATTTAGCGGACAATAACAGACAAGAAGACAATTTAACTTCAAGTAAAATTGCCGACAATTTTTTCTGCGTGTGAATTATTCAGTACTCTTTCACAACGTAAAGTATTTAACAATTATTCCACGGACACGAATTGAATATGAGCTGATAGATAGCCAATTTTCACTTTTTCAGTCTTTTTAATTTTGTGTAAACTAAGTAAAATTTAGTGTAAACTAAGCGGAATTTAGAGTTTCACTTCCGTTTTCAGAAATAGCTGTTTTCAATATAAGGTATAACTGATGGTCATGACGTGGAACCAGTCAAAACGCTAGAAATTCAATAATCAGAGGTTTGTATTTAATAATGTATATTTTTAAAATTGTTTGTAAACAGCAACACGGGCTGCCGCGGATAACACCTTCCACTTGTGACAGACCGACACGCTTGTCTTGACTCTCTCCATCTCTGATTGTGGATTGTGCGTCAAACTTCCCTAGCTGTCGCTGTTTGAAAAATCTTCCTAGTGTTACAGCTTTATGTGGACGGAAATTCTGGGTCTCCTTGTACTTTCCAAAAATTGTTATCGAAATTGAAAGTCGAGCGACCCAGCGCATCGCCGCCTACCATCTTTCCCACATTAATCATTCATAAAGAGCAGATTAAATTTAATAAATATTTGAAGAGAATCAACTATCTTCTCAAAGAGTATACAGAATTTATACAAAAGTTATACATGAGCGAAAGCAGACACATTTTAATATATTATTACAATACACTCAATGAGGAATTTATGAAGTCGCTGCGCGCATTTAAAACCCTTCCTATTAGCTATAGCTTTTTAGAGAACAAGATCCATGCATGTACTTTTTGTTTATATTCTGAACTGCACATCAGAAATGTTAACAGGGTTAACGAATTCAAAAGTAATGTAAAAAGACCTAAAAAGTATAGAAAACATCGTTTCGTGATCATGAACCTTACACAACTTCTCTTTGCTTAATGAACTTGAAAGCAACTTCATAGTCGTTATGCATATCTTATCCAAGTTTGGACAAGTATCATTGAAAGTCATTTAAAATGTGATGTAGACGAACCGATGACACAACACGCAGGATTGGATCCAGGAAAAAAATCTCACCGGTTTCCAAATTTTCGAGCGTCAGAGCTTCGAGGGGGGTGTATGAGGGCATGCTCTCCCAGAAAATATTTAAATTTAATGCTATAATTAAAACGCTGTTTTCTGCCTCTTTGAGACTCAAAATCACTGGGCACGATCGCTTGATAGAAAGCAAAAAATCCAAGTTCCAAAATTCTGACCAGTTTCCTGAAGCAAGTGTGAGCTGTGAGTCTGGATTCGCGCCTGGCACGAGAGAGGAGTGTATAAAGATATAGATTATACCTGTAGGTATGCTGCATTATAGCCATTGAGTAACGCCAATTCCTTAATTTACCGGCCTTTGGGTTTCTAAATGCCTATGTACGTACCAAAACGTTTGCAAAACGGCAACCGTATAAAATAACCGGGGGAGGGGAGGGGAGGGGGTGATCAAACCCCCAGTCCTGAGAAAGGGGGTAGCAGAAAAGTTCTCAATTTTCCTAACGTTTCTGTTATCATTTTGATATAATACTATATATGCTCGCAATATATTGTAGAAGAAGAAAACTTGCGACTTTATTTCTTACAGGTTTTTAGTTCTTTGATTTTAAGCTCCAGATATACTTTGGAGGCACCTAGTGGCAATAAATGAAATGATAGTGTACGACGAAATAGACAGTGCATTCGTTTATAGATTTTGGTCCCTCGAGAAGGCATGTGTTTGACTTGCTCCTTGATGAGACGGCGAGAACATTGTTATTAGCATTAGATTCGACCATATTACCGTATGATATGAAACGGTCCTAAGACAGCATACAAATGACTCCTTGAAAGTGAGATAGCGAAGGCATTTCATTTGTGTATGCCCGTGATTTTGTGTGCTGCTTGGTTTAGGAACATTTAAAACTGTATACGCGTCTGAACGCATATATACACAAAATGACAAATTCCCCAAACTCCAAAGTCTACTGCCTGCCGGTGAATTCGGTGACCAAGCTTCCTGTATGACGTCACACCTACAATTATTTGCATTGCATGTGCCATGTTGCGTGATTCTTGACTGCAATACATTTACATCTCAAACACACGGAAAGTTTCCATGCAAGAACACCATCAATGGCGTTTGGAAAGTTTGGAACGTTCTTCATATTTGGCCTCGTGACTGTTCTTGTCGCAGTTTTCATGCAGTCGCTGTGAGTATGAATTACTTTTTTTTCTTTTCCCTCAAGGAGTGTTAGTTTCAGTCGTTTAACGCATCAATTAAAGTTGGAAATGTACTTCGTACTTGATGCATGAAGGCGTGCAGAACTATCTTTTAGAATATATTATTATATTGTTGGTTCACTCCCAGAATTCATCGACACTTTCTCTGTTCTATTATAATTTCAAGGTGTGCCGAATGAACAAACATGTACGTCGTTGTTTAAACATCAGTTTCTAGTGTCTGGTCATGTGGATATTGATTCTTGTTCTTCATTGCTTTTATAGTTTGACATTTGTAACATGGACATGTCGCCAGTGTTTTAAAGCATTTGAATTTACAGCAGAATTCGTGTTTTTAGTATAATGCGTTTAGCTGTGCAACAGGTAGCTTTTAACGACGTTACGCTAACAAAAGTCTCGCTATACATTGCTCAGGTCAGCATGCATAGGGAAGCAGGTCAAAACATGTGCCTTCGCTAACCTCCTCTGCAGCCAACTCAGAGGTCACTTCCAGTGTTTCCCTATCATTACCTCTCCGTTTCTATCACTCATTATCAATTGCCATCATTCTCTATAAAGAGTTATCTGCGGAGGAGGCTGTATCAACTATCTTCACCAACTGCCTTGCATTTTTCAAGTTTTGTAATTGTATAAAAGTCTATTGCTGATCCTGATCTACACAAAGATCCGGCAACTGCTCCTATTTGTCCAAGTTTAGAAGTCACTTGAATAATTTGCTCCAGGGGGGTACTCAATAAAGTTTG
>JAOBYG010138871.1:0-18585 GCA_025403545.1 Epizoanthus stellaris
CCCCCAACAAAAAACAACGGCTCCAGATGGAGCCGTTTTTCGTTGTCTCGAGCCCCTCGCAGGCAAGTATGAAGACGGGCTTCGGGAGAGTTGAGAGCTACCAGTAGATGACCCACTCGCCGTCCACAGGAAGAGTATGGGCTTGCATGGTGATGCGTGCTTCGCCCGGTACATATTCCCGCATGGGTTCGATCTGATGCTCGTAATAGCCGGAGTGGATGGCCACTGAGCCGAGCTTGTAGTCGTGGACCCAGGGATCGTTCGCCGTGTCGCGCACAGTCTTGATCTCGGCGCTCGTCTTGCCTTCGAGCTCAAGATGATTGATGTCCCAAACGAGCAGGCCCGAGCCAGCGGACGGTAAGGCCACTGAAAGAGTCAAAGAGAGCTGCTTTTTAGCCTCGATGGTGCCAACCTCAGCCCAATCGAGAGGCTCGTGCTGCAAATCGTAATGGCGCCCGGCAGACATCTTGGTGAAGGCTGGGTGAGTTAGGAAGATGTGAAAGCCCGGCAGGGCGCGTCTTTCGTCGAATCGGAAACGTCCGCCGACTCGCTCGGCGAGCACGTCTGGGAGTCGGTCGTAGATCACGCCGAAGCGCTCCAAGAGCAGTGGATTGGTCTTCCGGATCATCTCCGAATAGGCCGCATAGCCTTGGTTGACCGCATCCATATAGCTATTGGTGCCGAGGGTATAGAAAGGCACCTGGGGTTTTCGCTGTACCCAATGCTCTTTGGCATCGAAGATCGCTTTTTCGACAAGAGCGCACTCCTCGGCGTTCAGGAGATCCAGATCCTGCACGGCATCCGGATGGGTAGCGGAGGAATCATCGGTCTTTGCCGCACTATCTATCGTGTCGTGGGTCTTCATAGCGAGCCTCGAGATCGGAGATGTTTAGAGCTCATTGGACTGTACGATTCGGCTAGTCAGAAGTAAAGCCCTGTGGATGCCATTGGCCATTAACCCTGGCGAAGACGTCTGGAGTTATGATTCGCGCATGGCGGATAATGGCAAGAAATGCTCGCCGGCGTTGCTGCTCAAGGCGTCGTCGCTCGCTCTCAAACAGGTCTTTGCAAGGAGCGATTCGGAGCTCGATCAGAGCTCCGGATACGACCTCTATGCTGGCCGCTTGGGGCTGACGCTGCTGCACGCGATCCGGGCTTCGCTGCCGCTAGCAGATGCCGATCAGTCGCGCGAGCAGGCCCTGCTCGGCCTCCGAGGAATCGAAGACGAGCCGCCGGCCGAAACGCTCGGGGGACTGATTGGAACAGGCGCCAAGATCTATACCTTGGCGGTTTGTGGCGACGCGCTCGATGAAATCGATCTCATTCGGGCTGCCCTTCGTCTCGGTACCGGCCTCGACCCGGCGCGGCTGGAATCAGAAGCTCATCTCGACGTTGTCCATGGTGTGGCCGGTGCTCTATTGGCTGTGCTCGCTCTCGAGCGAATCGCCCGCCGCCGAGGTCTCGCTCCAATCGCAGACGCGGCATTGTCTTCGGCCCTCGCGTGCGGCGAGCGCCTGCTCGAAACGCGGGTCGGCAGCGCGCCGCGAGGCTGGCCGAATGCCCACGGCGTCGTGATCACGGGCTTTGCCCATGGTGCCGCGGGCATTTCTTGTGCGCTCAGGCGCCTGGCGAGTCGTATCGAAGGCGCTGAAGGCGGAGAATGCACGCGATCTTCCGCTTTCATCGAAGCGGCGAAGGAAGGCGAAGAATTCGAGCAGGGCCTCTATGACGCCTCGCGCGGTCTCTGGCGTGCCCACGCCTCTGATCCGGGTGAAGAAGGGCCGACTCAAGCCTGGTGCTACGGCGGCCCGGGGATTTGTTTGGCACGCCTCGAAGGACTGGACCTTGGCGGCCACAGCCCTGGAGGACCGGCGGCGGGGCTCGACGGCGGACCATGGCCCATCTTTGAACGAGCCCTGGCAGCGACGATGGCTGCGCGACTCGGTGAAACAGATCATCTGTGTTGCGGCAACTTAGGGCGCGCCTGGATTTTGGCCGAGGCCGCGCGGCGGCTAGCAGCAGGCTCTGCGAGCGAAACGGCGCTCGGCCTGGCTGAGCAGGCCGCGGCGCGTGCCGACGCGCTGAGCTATGACGTTTTGCGCTTCTACCAGCGGCGTAAGAGCTTCGGCGTCGCCGCGGATGAGGAGGAATCTCTCTTCAAGGGCGGTGTCGGCGTGTGCTTGGCATTTCTTGGCTTGGCCTATCCGGGGCGGGTACCGTGCATCCTGGACCTTTCGCCAGTTGACATGGGCCAAAATGACTTTTCACCTGTGCATTCTTGATTCTTTCTTGGGCCGCTGCTACCATCCCTCCCCCGCGCTCCCAAGGGGGGATAACCCCCGTTTTCGCTTGCTTCCGCCGCGTTCGCTATCGTGACG
The DNA here is from genome assembly GCA_025403545.1 of Epizoanthus stellaris. Taxonomy (NCBI): domain Eukaryota; kingdom Metazoa; phylum Cnidaria; class Anthozoa; order Zoantharia; family Epizoanthidae; genus Epizoanthus; species Epizoanthus stellaris. The sequence goes on from JAOBYG010138871.1 coordinate 2,379, forward strand.
ATTTACCCGGATCCCAGTCTGACAGCGAGCCTCTTCGCCGAAGGTCATCTCGACGCCTTACTCGGCCAGGTGATCGCGCCGGCATTGGCGAATCTTGAGCCCGAGGACGGGGCCTATTGGTGGCTGATGCGCTACGGCCTGCACGGTGATCATTGGAAGATCCGCCTCCATGGATCCGCGGAGCTCGCCGATCGTTTTAAAGCCGCGCTCGAGGAGTCGGCCACTCGCGGCTTCGCGGCCCTACCGGCTGAGAATGGTGGCGGCAAGAAGATCTCCTCGAGGGTACCGATCGATATCGAGGATGAGCATTCAGCCGAGGCCGCAACCGAGAAGAGCGCGCGCGCTCGAGGTCTTTATTGGACCCACTATCGGCGCAGCGCGGTTTGTCTGGGCGAGCCGGCGCTGCATGAGAACGATCGTTATTGCGCCATTTTCACTCGCGCCCTGGGGCGTAGCACGGCCATCTTGCTCGATCGTGTCGAGCCAGGCTCCGGAGGCGTTTGGAGCCATGGCGTGCGCTTCAACTTTCTGCTGAAGGCGCTCGCGGACGCCGTCGCTGAGTTGCGCTTCTCCTCCGAGCTCGAAAGCTCCTACCTCACCTATCACCGGGATTGGCTGCTGCGCTTTAGCGCGGGCGCGCGTCCCGAGGCTGAGGCTCATCAGGATGCGTGTCGACTTTTCGACCGTCGAATAGAGAAAATGGCGGACGGCGGTCAACGCCTGGTCGATTTTGTTTGCGGCCGCCTCAAGGCGGTGCGCGCTGACTCCGCCCAGGGCCTATGGCGCGGAGAGCTCGCGGCCGCCATCTCGGAGCTCGAGCCGATTGCCGAGCAAGTCAGAAAGCACATCGACTCCTATGCCGAACGGCCTGTCTTTTCACCCCTCTTCAAGATCCTGCAAGGAATGGCGAATCAGTGCGGCCTGAATCTGATCGAAGAGGCCTACGTTCATCATCTTCTGCTGCACGCCATGAGCGTTCGCGAGACCTCGACATGACACCTTCTCTGGCGATTCAGTCCGGAGCTGATCCTCGGCTCTCGGCCAATATTTATTGTGCGACCTACCTCGACCGGGCGGTTGCCGAGGTGGTCGCACCGCTTTGGCGGCAGCTCGCCGCGCAGCGTCAGGCGGGCGCGGTCTGGCTTTGGATGCTGCGCTATGGCAAAGGTGGTGAGCATCTGAAGCTGCGCTTGCATGATCCCGGTGAGATCTTGGATCTCGAGGAGATCAAGAGCCAGATAGCGGCTTCATCCAGCAAGCTTTTCGCCACGCTGCCGGCACTGCCTGAGGACGTCAAATCTGACGTCAAGAGCTCTGTGCCGCCGATCGATGTCGAGGATCGGCAAAAGCAGCCTCACGAGGATCGCTCTTTGCTCTTCACGACCTATAAGCGGCATCGACTCTCGCTCGGAGATGACGAGATGTTCAGCGAGGATCGATATTGCGAGCTGATGACCCGGGCGCTCGCCGCTGGCACGGGACTGCTGCTCGCTGGAACTCCTGCTGAAGAGGCGAGCGAGAAGTCGGAGAGTACGCGACTGCTCGAGGTCTTTACCGGCCTGGCCGCTGCCTTGCGCAGTCTTGATGACGATGTTGAGAAGCGCGCCAGCTATTTCGCCTACCATCGCGATTGGCTACTACGATTCAGTTTGACCCCTTCCGATCCGAAGGTCGATCCCGCCGAGCAGAGCCGCCAACGGTTCGATCGCAAGCTCGGCGCCATGGACCCCGAGCGCCGACGAAGTCTGCTCGAGCGAGCCTGGCTTTTCGATCTGAATGAGCCGGAAGGCCCTTTCGTCGCCTGGGCCGATGCCATTCGCGCTCTGGCCGCTCATGCCGGACCGATCGCTCGGGCCCTCGATCGGGCGCTCGATCCGTGGGCCCGAGATTTCTTCGACACGATACTCTTCAAACTGCTTCAGGGATTTGCCAACGCCAGCGGTCTTCGCGTCTTTGACGAAGCGTGGGTCCACCATATGCTGCATACGGCGATGAAGCATCCTCCTGCGGCGCGCTGAGCTCGAAGTGGTCCGCGTCCAGCAGATCGAAGCCAAGGGTGGGGAAGCCAAGAGCGCCGTGCATCGCCCCGAGAGCGTGCCGCCGATGCTGGTCCGCCTGGCCGGCCTGCCGGCCCAAAGCCTCGAGCCCTTCGGCGTTGCCGACTTTGATGCTCGTTTCATGGCTCCTATGCGCGCTCTGGACCGTGACACCCAACACCAGCGGGAGGCCTTGGTCGAATGGCTTTATGGCGCCGTGACCGGCGCCCCGCCGAAGCTTCGCAAGCGCCTGCTCAAGCTCAAGAGGGATGCTTTCAACGGCCGACCGCTGAATCTCGATGTAACCGAGGTCGAGGGCTTGGCGGCCGCGCCGGAGCTGCTCGAGCGATGCACTGAGATCCACGCGATCGATGCTCGACGCGCGGCGTTGGCGGCGGCTTGCGAGCGGAGCTTCGTTGAGCGAATCCCGGTCGAACGCTCGGCTCTGGTGGCGGCGATGGGCAATCGTGAATTGCGCCGCGGCATGGCTTTATCGAGCACCCTGACGGTCGAGAACCTCTACCGACTCGAAAGGGCTTCCGTCGAAGCCTGGGGCAAGCGCGAGCGGCGTCTCGAGACCAGCTGCATCCGATTCCTGAGTCGGGCAAGCGCCAAGACCTCGCCCTACTCGACGCTGACGCGATCGGCCTTGGGCATCGTCGTCGAGCTCGGCGACCGCGGCAATGCTTTTCGTGGCGCTGTCTTGCACGGTGAAGACAGCAGCTGGCGCCGCCATGCCTTATTGCGCTTGAAACGCTATCTGCCCGAGGCTGAGGTGGCCGTCCTGAGTCGCTGCCCGAGCTTCGTGGAAAGGCTCTCCGTGGCCTTGAACGACACGCTGGAGCGGGTTGCGGGCGAGGAGAATAAATACCGCTTTCTACGTCCCGTGCTGCGCGCGCCGAAAGACGGCCAGCAGCGCGTTTTCTCCTCGGTGATGCTGAAAGCCAGCTTGCGCCATCCGCTGATCGCGCGCTTGGTCGACGGCGAGGTGTCGATGCCGATGCCCTATTCCGAGCTCTTGCGCTCGATTGGCGATCGCACCCCTGAAGAGCTTGCCGCCGCCCGCGTCCTGGTCGATCAGCTGCTTGGCGTCGGCATCCTGTCTTTCATCTATCCCTGGCCCGTCCATGCTCTGCAGGCAGAGCGGAATCTGCGGGACTATCTGCGCGGCTTGGCGGAGAATCAGGGTCTCGGCCAGATATCGCGTGAATATGAAGAGTTGCTCGCATTGACCGATGGTTTTTCGACGGCTGAGGATCCGCCCTCAGTGCTGCGCCAGCTCGAGACGCAAATCGATCGGTGTTGGAGCGCGGCCACGGCTATTTCAGAAGGTGGGATCAGCGGATCGCGCGATAAATTTGATGCCGGCAATTTCTATGAAGACGTGCATCTGACGCATACGCCCCATCTCGAGCCTGCTGCCACTTCCGGAAACCCTGCTACTTCTGAAGACGCTGCTACTTCTGAAGACGCTGTGAGTCCAGCCGCTTCCTCAGCCTCGCCATGGCAAGAAATCATCCACCTCGACGCGGCGATGGCCGCTGCGCTGGCAAAAGCCTTGCGACCGCTCGATCGGCTGAGTCATCTGCTGCATCGACGCCACGAGCTGCTGCATACCCTAGGCGCTTTCATGGCTGCTGAGTGGCCGGATCAGCAAGAGGTCCCGGTGCTCGATCTCTTCGTCGCTTTTCGCCCGCATTGGCAAGCCTTCAAGGCATTCGACAATGCGCGTATGCGCGATCGTGACTACCGGATCATTTTCAACCCACTCGAGCTCGAAGTGGTCGACGATCTGCGCGAAATCCGGCGCCAAGTCATCATGGAGCGGTTGGTGGGCAACCTGGTCGGGTCAGACGACGGCTTCGAGATCGAAGCAGAAGCCTTCCAGGCAGCGACCGCGAAAATTCCGTCGGCCTATCTGCCCCCCTGTGGCCCCTGCGCTTTTCTTCAGCCGGCAGATCGCTTGGGCCAAAAATGGCTGCTCAATCGGCTCTATGAAGGCACCGGCCGCTACGGCTCGCGCTATGTAGCCGCCATGCCGAAGCCGCTGGCCCGCAGCTTTGTCGAGCGGCAGCTCGCCAGGCCGCCAGCCCGTATCGACGCTCAGGATGCCGCCTGGCTCGATCTGCTGACGATCAATAACGATACGCTGAATGTCCACGAGTTGCAGACCGAATTGGTCTTGGCTCTGCCCGGTAATCATCTTTCGGCTGCCGCCTCGCGCATTCGTCATCTAAGCGATCTTGTGGTGCGTTTTCGTCCGGACCAAGATGCCCTGCCACGGCTTTACGATCGCGCTGGCCGACTGCTCTGTCCGGTGTATTTAGGCGGCACCGGGATCGATTTCTCACCTGCGATCATCGAATTTCTGGCTCGCTTCGGGCCCGGTGAGATGTCGACCCCGACTTTGCCACTCAACAGCGAGCAGTGTGCTGATGGCGCATTTTGGCCGCGCCTCTCGTGTGGTCCGCTCATTCTGCGTCGGCGCCATTGGCGCCTTGAAACCGCGACCATCGCAGCGCGCACCAAGCACCTGGGACAGGAAGAGGCCATGCGCAGGCTCAATGCCTGGCGTTTTGAGCAAGGAGTGCCGGAGAAGGTCTTCTTGATCGAAGAGATTGCGCCGGATCGTTTCAAGCCGCAATATCTCGACCTCTCTTCGCCGCTATTCTTTCCGATCTGGCGAAACGCCATTCAGAGGCAAGCATTGATAAGACTCGATGAGGCGCTGCCGCGACCGGACGATCTGCCTGAGGACGAATCAGGGCAGGCGTGGAATTTCGAGATGCAATTCGAGCTCGAGAACCTCGGGGAAGAATCATGACGACGACTGACACCACGACACTCGAAGAAGCCGCCGGCCAAGGTGGCTTTGATCCCGATACTTTCAAATTCAAACGCTATAACTGGCTGCGTATGGCGCGTCTGAGCGGTGAGGAAGGGGATCGGTGGGTGACGCAATTCATGACCACACCGCTGCCCAAGACCATCGTTTTGGCGGAGAAAGCGCTGGATTTGCTGCGCCGCAATGAGAAAGAGCGCGGGCGGGCGATTCTCGAGCACGTGTGCAAGGAAATCGACGATCTCGAGGCCGCGGGAGATGAGCTGCCGCTGATCGTGCCGAAACGCTGGTCCCTCGGCATCGAGGCCTATATCCATTATTTGGATCGGCGTTATGACGAGGCTTTGGAGACTCTCGATCGAGCCGGGGCGGTGGTCAAAGAGGTCTTGGAAACCTATAGCTTCCTGAAAGACCTGGCGTTGGCGGGCAAAGACTTTGCTGTGCAGCGTGCTCGCGTCGCCCGCAACCAGAGGGATTGGCGCGCCATGGAGCGTCACCTGCAGGAGGCTCGGGGCATGGTCGCCGATGAGGTGCCGCTTTTCGTGCTTGCGGATGGCACGGAGATCTTCGTCGGCACGGTCGTTGATCATTACCGGCGCAGCCGGCTGAATGCCCAAGAGCGGCAAGCGCTCGAGTTTTACTTCAATACCAGGCGCAGCCTCTTTCGTTTCGATACGCAAACGTCCCGCATCGGAATTCCGTCGGGACTCATCGTGCCCTACCATTGAAAGGAGATGGCGTGTCGACTCCTCAAGCGGCGAAAGCACAGCCAGCGGCTGAATCCTCGGTGCTCGGCGCTCGCGGCATCGACGGCAGCTTCGATCCGGCGACCTTCGATCCCAGCGACTACACCTGGCTACGTCTGGTCAGCCAAAGTGGCGATGAGGGAGAAAAATGGGTCGAGGCGCATGAAAAAACACCCGTGCCGGCGTTGATCGAGCGTTCGGATGAGGCCCTCTTTCTACTCCGCCGCGGTCAGCGTGAAGAAGGTCGAGCCAAGCTCGTAGAGCTGCGTCGAGATATCGAGGCCCTGGAAGTCGCTGAGCCGGAGCTGCCGGTGGTCATCTCTCGTCGTTGGTTGCACGGCACCGAGGCCTTCTTGCACTATTTGGACGGCGATTTCGAGGCTGCTTTGGCAGCTCTCGACGCAGCTGAGCGTGCGGTCGCCGGGGCTTTGGCGCTGCATTCCTTCCTGATGCCATTGGCCTACCAGGCACTGGACTTCGTCGTGCAGCGGGCGCGTGTGGCGAGAAATGAACGCCGCTGGCGAGAGCTGCGCCAGCAGCTGAACCGGGCGCGCGACATGGTCGCGGATACCAGACCGCTCTTCGTGCTGGCGGACGGTCGCGAGGTCTTCAGCCATATGGTGGTCGATTTCTACCGCAGCTGCCGCCTGAGCGCTTCCGATCGCAAGCTGCTCGAATTCTTCTACGGCGAAGGTCGGCCAGTGCGACGATTCGAGGCCAAAGTGGCTCGCATCGCCATGCCGTCCGGATTCGTGGTGCCCTACCATTGACCGTGTCTCTAGAAGGCGCCAAAGAATGAGTATTCAGCAGGATGTCTCGCAGCGGGATCTGAAAGATCATACCTGGCTCTATGCCGCGGCCCTGACCGGAGAAGAGGGGCGAGCCTGGGCTGAGGCTTTTCGCTCCGGGCCCTTTTTTGGGCCTCTTTCGGGCATGCGCGGCGCGCTCCTCGCGTTGCGCCAAGGAGATATCGAAGGCGGCCGCGCGACGCTCAATCGTTTCGAGCAGCAATTGCAGCGGCCGGATGCCGACCCTTACCAGGCCCGTGTTTTCGAACGCTTTTTGTGCGGCGTGATCGCCTTTGACTGCTTTCGCTCCGGAGATCATGAAGCCGCTATTGCAGCGCTGGATCGCGGTGAGCGGGTCATTCTAGAAGTGCTCGAGAAACATGGATTCCTGCTGGCGTTGGCCAATATCTTCTGCGAATTCAGCGTCCAGCGAGCGCGGGTGGCCCGCGATCAGCGCGATTGGACCGCGCTTGAGCATCATCTGAAGGCGGCCCGTGAGATGGCTTCGAGCTTGCGTCCGCTCTGTGTGCTCGAGGATGGGCGAGAGATCTTCGTGATCACCGTCGCGGATTTCTTCGATGGTTTCCACCTGCGCGGCGAAGATCGCAAGAAGGTCGAGGACTATCAAGATACCGAGATCCTGATCGAACGATTTGAACGCCTGGTCTATCGCATCCCGATGCCGCGCGATTTCATCATCCCTTACCGCTAGACCTGATCGCTCGGGCAGAAGGAACGTGATGAGCAACAACCAAGCGACGACTAAAAATTCGGCAGCTTTTCTGGGCGTCAATATCTATCTCTGGGAGCGTCTCGAACAGAATCGACTGATCGTCGAGCTGCTGGGTCCATTGCTCGAGCGGTTGCAAGGCGAGGGGCTGGTGGACCTAGTCTTCTACGACCGCTTCGATACCCGCGGTCCGCATGTCTTCCTATCCGTAGGCCTGGTGAGCGAAGCCCGCGATGGCGAAGTGATCGTGCAAGAGCGAATCGAAGCCGCTCTCGAACCCTTTCTGGCGGCCAGAGCACCGAGCGAGATCTATGATGAATCCGAGCTCGCCGAATTGCATGAGCAATGTCGCGGCAAAGCTCTCTGGCACGCTGATCGTAGACCGGGTTTGGCTGCCGATCGGACCTATCTCATCGACAGTCAGGCCGCGGACGGCTATCCCTTTCTCTATTGGAGTGACTTCGAGGCCGGCGCACGCGCTCGAATCAGCGCTCTGGTCTCGGATTCGACGGTTTGGGCTCTTTCTCATCTCAGGGTGGAGAAGGAGGCCAATATGGCCGCGGCAGTGAATTGGTGCGCTGATTTCGACTGCTGCTTGCGGCGTCTCACTTCGCCAGCGGCAGCGGCGGATTATTGGCGTTTCCATGCCTCGACCTTGATCATGGGCCTCAGCGAGCGCTGGCTGGTAGAGCCAGAAGCAGTGCGTGCCTCGCTGCCTGGCCGCGTGGCGGCCAAGACCGCGACGGCCTTCGAGAAGATTTTCCGCGCGGCGGAAGAACCAGAGGTGGCTGGGCCTTGGCCCAATATGGCGGAGCTCGTGGCGCGGGTGCTCGAAGGAGCCAGCGAGCGAGAAGGCGCGAGCGCCCGCCAAGTGGCCTGGCGGGCGCTGCGCGAAGTGCATCATGTGACCTGGAAGCAGCTCGGTCTATACGTGCGCTTCCATTTGCCGATCGTGCTCTTCGCCTGGAATCGCAATCTTGAGCTTTCAGAACAAGGCACGGCCGAGTCAGGCACGGCCGAGTCAGGCACGGCCGAGTCAGGCACGGCCGAGTCAGGCACCGGGCGTTGAGCACTTCGTTGATCTCAGGCGATGGCACTGCGTGGATGAGCTTCCACGCCTTCTACCATGTTGATCGTGATCGACTGATCAGAGAAAGCCTGAAGCCGCTGATCTCGGAGCTTCGAGAGCATTCGCTGCTCGAGGCATTCTTCTTCATGCGCTATCGGCTTGGCGGCCCGCATATCCGCCTGCGTCTTTTGCCGCGGGCGGGGCGGCAAGAAGCGATCTCGAAGCTCGTGCACAGGCATCTCGAGGCCTTTTTCGAGCATTCGCCCTCACAGCAAAGCCTCTCCGGGGAAGAAATTCGCGGTGTCGACGCGACCTTGATCACCAACGACGGTGCCGAGCGGCTCGAAGATCTGCCGCCAAATAATAGCTTTGCGCGCTATCCATTCGAGCCTGAGGTGGAGCGTTATGGCGGCGCCGATCTGTTGCCATCCGCCCTCGCTTTCTTCCAGATCTCGAGCAGCGTCGCTCTGATGTTCCTCAGCCACGTGGAGTCCTTCTCCGCGGGCCGCCGACTCACCGCCGCGGCTCGCCTGCTGCTGCTACAAGCGGCTGGCAGCGCAAGCGACGGCGAGGAATTCCACAGCCTGGTGAGCTATGGCGCTCGCTGGTGGCAACGTCTGGAGCCGCTGCTTGCCAAGGCGGATAAGGCCTTCGAACGCTCCGAAGAGGTCTATCGGTCGTTGGTCCGAGCCACCCTCTGCGCCGAGCGGAATGAGGATCCATCCTCAGCCGCTACATTGATCGAAGGTGGCGCGCGGGCATTGGCCGCCGAGTTGGGCGGCCTCGATGCTCTGCCGAGGCAAATGATTCAGGAGAGTCAGCTTCATATGACCTCGAATCGTCTGGGACTCGGGAATTTGGATGAAGCCTATCTCTGTCGACTTCTGGATCGCGCGATCAGCTCTTTGCGTGAGCAAGATCCCGAGGGCTGGGATCGCATCGAAGATCGAATGCGCCGAAGGGCCGCGCCCGCGCTCGGCGAAGTCCTGATGAGCGCCATCGAGTCCTGTTGATCGAGGGTGCACTGCGCACTAGGGTGTTAGCGTAAACGAAGAATGAGCCTTATCGGCACCACAGTTGGGCGCCTGCGCATCACCGATAGCCTCGGCAAAGGAGGCATGGGTGAGGTTTTCGTCGCTTTCGACGAGACTTTGGGGCGCCGAGTGGCGCTGAAGTCGATTCGAGCCGATCAGCGACTCGATGCTGAGGCTCGAGCGCGTTTCCTGCGCGAAGCACAGATTCTCTCGCAGCTCGACCATCCGGGCATTTGCCGCCTCTACGAGTTGCTCGAAAGCGAGCATGGCGACTTTCTCGTGCTCGAGCTGATCGAAGGTCAAAGCCTGAAAAAGGCGATGGCTGAAGGACTCGAGCCCTCGGCCCGCCTTTTCATCCTCGAGCGCGTGGCGGAAGCGCTTGCCACCGCGCATGCCCGCGGCATCGCCCATCGCGACCTCAAGCCCGACAACATCATGCTGACCGATGACGGCGCGGTGAAGGTACTCGATTTTGGTCTCGCCTCGGTGGTCGATAGCACCCTGCCTTTGCCGCTTGAAGGCGGCGCGCGCGAAGTCGCGCACTCATCCGGAGGCGACCAAGCTGCGCCTGGTCAATCCGGTGACGAAGAGACCTGGGTCGAAACCCGCGTCGCGCTCGAGGATGGTTCACCGGCGCCCGTGAGGCAGCGCTTCGATGTCGACCCTGAGCAAAGTGCGGTGACCGTGCACTCACGCTCGGCGGAGGACGACACCTCGACCACCAGAGGTCCGCACTCTGCGACCCTTGCCGAGGGAGAGATCTTCTCGACTCAATACGGCACGGTCATGGGCACGTTGGCCTATATGAGCCCAGAGCAAGCCTGCGGCGAGAAGGCGACGGCAGCCAGCGATATGTATTCCTTCGGCCTCCTGGCACAGGAGATCTTCACCGGTCGCCCGGCCTATCCACCGGGTCTCCAGACCCTTGAGCTTCTAAGGCGAGCCGCTGGCGGCGAGACCGAGCCGATCGAAGGCCTTGATCTCGATCTCCAGAATCTGCTGGAGCGCTTGAAATCCCTGGCTCCGGAGGCGCGTCCGCAAGCGAGCGAGGTGCTCGATCGATTGGCCTGGATTCGGGATAAGAAGAGACGTTTTTGGCGTCGTGCGGCAGCGCTGCTCATCGTCGCCCTGCTGATCGGCCTTGGGCTGAAATATACCTTCGACTTGAGGCGTCAGAGCGCGGCGGCCCAATTGGCCCAACAAGAGGCCGAGCATGTCTCCGGATTCCTGCTCGAGGCATTTGCCGTGACCAGGCCCGAGTTGGCTCGTGGCCGTGACATCACCGCCCGCGAGGTGCTCGACCGCGGCGCCGCGCGTATCGCAACGCTCGAGGGCCAGCCGCGCCTGCAATCCAAGCTGATGCTGACCATCGGTCAAGCTTTCCGGCAACTCGGGGATTATGAAAAAGCCCGTCCGCTGCTCGAGCGGGCACTCGAGATCGCGCGCCTGAACCGCTCGCAAAGACTCGAGGCGGTATCCTTTCTCGATCAGCTGGCCAGTCTCGAGCATGAGGTCGGGGTCTATGACCGCGCGGCAAGTCTATTCGGCGAGGCGCTCGAAATCCGCCGCAAACAACTTAGGCCTGGACATCCACATATCGCCACCAGCCTCAACAATCTCGCCGTGGTCGAACGGGCACGCGGCGGCGAGGAGGCCGCCGAGTCGTTGCTGCAAGAGGCGCTGGCGCTCTATCGTCAGCGTGCCGACGTCGAGCCGATGGCTGTCGCGGGTTGCCTGATAAATCTCGGTGATCTCTACCGCGCCCAAGGCCGCCTCGAGGAGGCTTCCAGATCGTTGTCCGAAGCTCTCGAAGTCCAAGAAAGCGGCCTGGGCCCAGGACATCCGGAATTGGCGACCAGCCTGAATAATCTAGCTGCCGTGCGAGTGGAGGAGGGGCGTCTGGCCGAGGCTGAGAGCCTTTACCGTCGTGCTCTCAGGCTGCTTGAGCAGGTCCTCTCACCGCAGCATCCGCGCCTGGCGGCGAGCCTCAACAACCTGGCCGAGGTCGAGCGTCGTCGTGGCCGTTTCGTCGAAGCCGACGCGCTCTATCGTAGGGCTCTCGAGATCCAGGAGGTCGCGCTCGGCGATGCTCATCCCGATCTCGCGACGACGCTCGCCAATCTGGCTGGCTCCTTGCTCGCCACCGGTCGACTCGACGAGGCCCGGCAGCTCTACAGCCAGTCTCAAGAGATGCAAAGCACTGCTTTGGGTCCGCGTCATCCCGAGCTTGCCCAGACGCACCACCGCCTGGCCGACCTCGAAGTGGTAGCAGCCAACGATCCAGCTGCCGAAGTGCTCTATCGTCGGGCCCTCGAAATCCAATCTGAGAAGCTCGGCCCGGCTCATCCGAGCACGGTAGCCAGCAGCGTCGACCTCGCCGAGCTGCTGATCCGAGCTGGCGAGCTCGACGAGGCCGAGTCGATGATCAAAGCCGCGCTGCAGGCCGCCGAAGAAAGAAATTCTCGTGAGCCCAAAAGCCGCGCGGGTCGTTCCCGGCTGGCCCAGGCCAAGATCGTGCGCGGTCTGTTGGCTGACGCGCAAGGCGAAAGAGAAGCGGCTGAAGTCGCCTGGACTCACGCTGTGGAGCTTCTACCAGCCGCAAGCGATGAGGTCGCAGACCTGCATCATCGCGCCCTCGCGCTGAGGCATCTCGGTCAAGACGAAGAAGCTGCGGCGATCTTGGCGAAGCTCGAGTCCACGGGTTGGCATCTGCCGCAGAGATAGTCGCTGTTGGGTAGTCGGCCTGCCTGACCCCAGGGCAGAGATGGAACGCGGCGGATAGAATCTGCAGAATGGAGAGGGTGATTGATGTCGTGGCAGCGGCTAGGGACCAAAGTGTGCGATCCCGCACAATGCGGGCACTCTAGGCGTAGGGGCGGGGCTTGTCCCCGCCCGCGAGGCGAAGCCGAGCTTCTGGTGCTCAATTTGGGAAGACCTTTGACCGCCGCGCAGCAGATCGAATGAACTGGAATCCTCTATTCAAAACGCCATGTTTTTGAGGGTCGAACCCTTCGCTCGACCTCTGCCTAGGAGGGCGCTCGGCTTCGCCTCGTGCGGGCGGGGGCAAGCCCCGCCCCTACATTTATGAGGCCTTAAATGAACGGAATTGGGGTTAGCTGTGTCGTCAGTGATGGCGACGCGGTCGACAGTGTCTGGTTGGTGTCGTCAGAAAATGTAGTTATTGCCGAGAGTGTAGCTCGAAAGGCTCTGAAATGAGGTCGTCTGTCGGAAGTGCCGACATGAGGTTCGTTGATTTCGAGATTCTGTCGACACTGTCGACGGTGTCGACAGAAATCGCGCTCCGCGCGTCAAGAGGAGGCGAGCCTCTTTTTGCCTTCGCAGAAGGCAAGAAAACAGCAGAACAAGGGTCAAGAAAACAAGGATCAAGGCTCGGGGAACCGACACAAGACGACACGAAAACCGAGGTCGCCGCCCCGGCCCCCGGACGGACCCCCGTCCCGGTAGGCCGCGCGCAGGTCCCAGGGCGGGAGCGTCCAGGCGCCGCCGCGCACCACGCGATACGCAGCTTCCGTGCCATCGAAATTTCTTGGGTCGAGTGAGCCGTCTCGCTTTTCGTAGGCTTCTGCGTCCCACTCATCAAGGCACCAATCCCAACTATTTCCCGCCTGATCCTCGGTGCTAAAGGGTCCGCGGCCGCGCCGGAAGATGCCGACGCTTGTCGTACCGCGGAATTGGCCGCCGAAGTTGGCGTGCTCGGGCGTCGGATCATCTGCTCCCCACGGGTAGAATAGAGCGTCAGGCCCGCGCGCGGCGGCTTCCCATTGCGTCTCGCTCGGCAAGGTGACCTGCAAATCGCCTGCGCCGAGCTCTTGCCAGAATGTGGCTGCTTGCTGGCTCGAACCGGGCGAGCGTCGGCGGCTGGTGGCCACTTTTTTCAGATGCTCGTCGAGCCAGGCGCAGTAGGCCATGGCCTCATCCCAGCTAATTCTCACAACCGGATGGTTGTCGAGGCCCCGCAGGGCATCGCGGTCTCCGATCTCGGCGCCTGAAGCCTCGACGTAGGCGCGAAATTGCGCGACGGTCACCGGATATCGCGCCAAGTAGAAAGCGTTCAGCTCAGCTGCTTTCCGAGGCTGCTCAGTGCTGCGGACATGCGATCGGAAGTCTTCGTCTTTTTCGTCTCGCTCAAATCGTTCGATCTCAGCCTCAGTGCTGCCCTGGGGGTAGAGCCCGGCTGGTACGAAAACGAAGCCGGCTCTTTCGTCGATGGGCAGGTGGGGCGGCTTGGCGTCGAAGCGGGGATCGCCGAGCTTGGCCAGGTGATCTCCGGCGAGAGCCCGCTCTGGCGCCGGAAGTCGCTGGACTTCGAGCTCCTTCGCCAGTCGCCGTCGCCATCGCTGGAGGCGCTGCTTATTGCGTGGGTTGGGGTTCTCGAGGTCCGCCGTCTCGACGAGCGCCTGAGCGGCTAGATGAAGGCCCCAGGATTTTTCTTTCGTCGTGCCCCTCCTCGTAAAGGCCAGAGCGTCCGCGAGCTCCCAAAGGGTGATGGCATCGGCATGCGCGGCCGCCAGCAGCACGACTTCGCGCCAGCGGCCGGGGTCCTGGCGTGCGAGCTTGGCGATCGCGTCGTATTCGAATCTGCCGGCGACCAGGTGGCGTGCCGCCAGATACTCCTGAAAGGTACGGTGCGGGAAGGTATAAATGCCCGGCAGCCGCTCAGCCAGAATGCCCGAGCGCTGGCTCAGATATTCGGCCAGCATCGTGGGGTCGACCCTCTCGTGCCCGGTCTTGCTCGGCAGCTTCATCAGCGCGGCGATGAGCTTCTCGGCAGGTACATCGGCGGTATGCCGCTCGCCGTCCTGACTGACCTTTTGCTGCGAATGCACGTCGAAGGCCAGCTCCTGAAGCACTTTCAAGACTTGTTTGCGCTCGACTTTCAAGAACTCGAGCAGGCTCGGCTCCTGCCTTCCGTCGCGTCGCTTCTGCTTGCGCTCCCAGACGTCGAGCAGCAGCTCGAGCGTCTCGTCGTAGAGCTTCTCACGCCCGTCCGGCAAGGCGCCGCCGCGGAAGGCGTGCAGACTCGCCATGAGGGTTAGCAGCAGCGGCCGCTCGGCGAGCTCGTGCAGGCTTCGGCTGGTGAAGATGGCATGACGCAGGTCTTCGGCGCGGCCGTTCGCTTCTTCAGGGCGCAGATCCTTAAAAGGCGCCACCTGCTCGTACCAATGATCGATGAAGCGGCGGATCTGACCATCGCCAAAGGGCGCCAGCTCGGCTTCGGCGAAGCCGGCGAGGCGAAACTCTTTCTGGTAGGCGTAGGGACGGCTGGTCACCACGATCCGGCTCTTGGAATGCGCTTTGGCGAAGCTCTCGACCGCTTGACAGATCAGCGTGCGGCGCTTCGCCGCTTCGGGCACCTCGTCGAGACCGTCGAGCAGAACGATCGCTTCGCCATCGTCGAGCGCCTTCTCGAGCAGCGGCACGGCGCCCTCACGGTTGGCTTCGCGCAACTCGGCGACCACGAAATCCCACAGCTCTTTGGCGGTCGCTCGCTTGGCTTCGGGGCTGAGGCCCCGCGTCACGAAGTCGCGCAAGACAATGCGCAGCGGTATCAAGGCGCCATGGGTCCAGGGCTGACGCTGTTCGCCGTCGGAGCCGTCGTCTGCCGGTAGGGGAGAGGTCAAAAGCTCGAGATGGACCGTGGGATCTTCGAGCAAGGCGCCGGCCATGCACAATGCCACGAACGCGACGAAGGTGCTCTTGCCGCTGCCTGGATCGCCTTTCAAGACTAGCTGGTGGTGGCTTTCCAGCAACTCGACGGCAGAAAGCGGCGGCGCGTTACGTTCTTGCAGGGCCGCTATCGGCTCTCCGGCCGTCATCTCGCTGAGCTCGGCCTTGGGCATCGGCCGCGGAGTGCCGGTGCGCATGGCGGTGTAGATCGCGCCCAACTTGAGCCGATGATCCTTATCTCCGAGTGAGGTGTCGACGCCCGCCGGCTCGAGAAAGCCGGTTTTCTCCATCACCCAGCGCAGATAGGCGTCGCGCTGCTTCGTGTCGCCTTCGAGCGGATCAGTGCGCGAGGCACCGTGCATCACATAGACGTTGCCGCTTTCGACCCGAATCTGTAGCGCGCCGTCGCCGAGCGCGATCTGCTCGGCTTGCATGTCGCCCAGCACGGCGAGCCCCTGGCCATCGATCCGCACGCCGTCGAGCCCGGCGAGCAGCTGGGCCCGTAGCTCAGGATCCTTCTCGATCAGATTGCCGAGCTGATCGCGCAGCGGCTTCAGCGCGTCGGCGTTCTCAGGATCCTGCTCGAGAACGCCGGTCAGCGCCTTGGCGACGGGATCCGTGTCGACCTTCTTTTTCAAGAGCCCGACAGCTTCAGCCAGCTCGCGCCCTTTCTCGCCTGCAATTTTCTTGACCGCGGCCGTGCCGGCCTCTGCGGCGAGGTCGCTGAGGTGGGGGAGCAGCTGCTTGAGCAGAATGGCGCCGGCAGTGGCGAGCGTGATCGGATCCATGAAACCTCCCGAATGGCTGGTAAGAAAGATCCATTTTAGCGATTTCGGGGATCAAAGCCGGCTGAGTCCGGCGGCGCAGGTTTGCCCAGCCGAGCGCGATGAAATCGCGGGCGCCATGGATTGCCCATGAGCTGTGCAGTGCCTTGCGCAGCGCATGGGCAAGTGGATCGTGATGTGGACCTGAGAGAGCCCGGAAACGGCCGGCTGGCCCTGACATCGGGATTGGTATCGACCTTGCTCCACTATCTATCAACCCGTATGGGAGTCAGAACCGGGTGTCTTTTCCGGCCCCGATTATTGCTTGAGAAACGACCCTGATAATCCCGCCTCGTGGTTTTGGCCGCAGTCGAATTCGGCGACCAACGCGCCATCGGCATCAAATAGCAGCGACCGATTGGCGAGGCGGCCGTCGCCCGCCTTTTCGGCCAAACTGCCAGCCAGCAGCCATACACCCGTCTCGCGGGCCATCTCTGCAAAGGTCCTGCG
>JAOBYG010138872.1:0-10747 GCA_025403545.1 Epizoanthus stellaris
ACTGAGTTACGTTGAGTGAGTGTATACTGTATATCAGCATGCCCTGCAGATTGCTATTTTACAGTGAATGCAGTTCGGCAGCACTCCACTTGCGATAGTAACTGCTAGTAGTAAATATAATGATATTGCTGTGTCACTTGCTGTGATCTTATTAAAGGGATTTATTATAATTATGATAGAGTCTTCAGTTGTTATATGTTTCGAAGTGTAAATTAGTATATTATTGTATAGTTGAGATAGAGATCTGGACATCCAAAGGATAACATGCCTTCATGATTATCACCAAATAACTCTTCACTGTTTTATATTTCAGTTGTTCACAATGGAATTATTTGTGATGGGTGCGAGAAGATGATTGTTGGCATTCGTTACAAGTGTGGGTAAGTTTCAAATACACAGTGGAAGCATTGTCAATGAATATACTTCACATGAACTTGGTTATAAATTATTAGGCCTGGGATGAAGGTTGAAAATAACCATTGAGGGTTTTTTTGTTTTTCTAATGAACCTTCATTTGCAATAACAATTAAAGTCAGATTTTCAGAGACTAGAATGTCATTCCATGTTACTAGAAACCTCACAAGGTAGGCTACCTCTGTCAATGATATCGCACTGAAAATAGTTTTGCCTGCACAACAATTTCTTCTTCTAAAGAAACAGCCTTTCTCACATCTGTTATTACAATTGAAAATATCCTTCTTAACACAATAAACTTTGGTAGTCACAGCTTGTAAACTACTCAATCACTGGTACCTCAAGCCAAAGCGGTTAGGCTTAACCAACTTTTAAAGCTGCAAACATTCTTGAGAGGCAAGGTAAATGAATGAAGGTTGGAAGGTTCATCCCAGCAGTTTAAATCATAAAGGGAATGAGCTCAGTATGCTCTGTACTCTTTTCACATTATTTTATTTAGTAATGGTAATGTTACTGAACAAACAGGAAAACAAATAATTTGGATTGGCTTATAAATTTTAGACTCTGTACAAAGTGTGTAACCAGTAAAGCTTTTTACTCTAGTTGAGTCGAAAGCTTTACTGGTTACACACTTTGTACAGTGTCTAAAATTTATAAGCCAATCCGAATTAATGGTAATTTTAATTGAATTGTTTGTAATTTTATTATTTTAAAAATATAATGGAGTATGAAATTATGTCGTATGAATAACTTTTTGGCTTTTAGTATTCAGTTTTCACAATTGACTTTTGGTTTTGCAGCAGAGAGTAATAATAGCATTAGGCAATGGTATAGTTACTGTATGTCTTCTAGTGTTTACTTCATTCTACAGCTTGTACTATTAATAATATTTTTCCTTGCTAGAAACTGTCCAGATTACGACCTGTGTGAAGAGTGTGAAGCTAAGCAGGTGCATGACAATGGTCATGTATTTGTTAAGCTGCGGCACCTTGTCCGCGGTCTTGGCTGCAAGGATGGCAAGATGGTTCCATTGTTAAAGCGTAGTCTGTATAGTAAGCAGGCAGCGAATGTGGACAAAGAGAGTCAGCAGCAAGGGAAACACAAGGCAAAGGAGCTGCGTCGAGCAGTGAAAGATAAGATCAAGGATGAGAAGCACAAGGAAAGGGAGCAGAGGAAGAGGGAGAGAATGGAAGAGAAACAGAAAAGGAGACAAGAGTAAGTAGTGGGAAGTTAGTTCTTGCACACTGTCAAAAGCAGTAAATAAAATAATATTGATCAATATCTCATGCACACCATAGTAAGTGTGACCATTCATTTGAAAGCTCTTGACGAGTACATCCATGTGACACTGAACATATGATCTTCAGTTCATTAAATTAACTTTAATTTACAGTTTTTCATGCAAACATGGACTATTTAAAAGGATTAAGACTTTCAGAACATTACTTTCATTTACATTGAGTTACACTATTGTTGACTATGTACACTGAAAGTAATAATTATCAAATAGAGCGCTTTTCGTTTGTCCTTGAAACAAAAACAGGGAACTGAACTCGAACAGCACGCGAACAGAGTTTCTGGACTTTTGATTGGTTTTACGAACACTGAGCGAATGCGCATGCCATCTGATTGGATTGTGGAACACGCTGGAATGCAGATGGTTTCTTATTTGACGAGCGAACACGTTCAGCAGAAACTGAGCAAAATCTCGCTTTGGCAGGCTACCTCTTCATTCTAGCTGGCATTTTTCCTGTTGTAAATCTTGTAATTTTCAGTCGTGGAACAAAGCTTTTTCTGTTATCCACACTTGGCGATTTGAAGTTGATTTGCGTTTTCATTGATTCAAAGGACGAGGCCAGAGGCAGAGATCGTCAAAGAGATCTTTAATTCGTGTAATTGGTCATCATCATCATGGCAGACTGGAAAGTAAATGCCTCACAAGGAATTTACGAGTTCGGGGCTGCATATCCTATGCAGAAAAGGTACCAAATTCTTGCCAGTTTTGCTACCAGTGGAAGCTTCGCTTCCAGTGCACGGGAAAATCGAGTTTCGTACAATACAGCAAGAACTAGAAGTATCTGTGAAAAGTTCACGGCGACCGGAAATTGTCAGGCAGGAGTTAATAGAGGTAGCCCGCCAAAGAAAATGCAGCTTTTCATTGAGGCTTATCTGGAGACTATGGTTTTCGTTGATCCTTTTATGTACTTGGAGGAAATGCAAGCTAAGTTACAAGCTGACCTCAATCTGTTACCACACGAAGTTCCGTCGGTGCCTGTCATTTGCCGAACACTACATGGTTTGAACTTGACAAGGCACAAATCTGTCAAAATCCCACACGAGCGCTTCACACCATACAACTTGGTTAGGCGGCAAGCTTTTGTTCAATGGCGAAATCGTATGGATCCAACGAAATTGTATTTTGGAGACGAAACTGCCTTCAACAAGCTGACAGACGTAAGATCTGCTGGTAGATGTGCTGTTGGTGATGTTGTACACAGTGTGGAACCCAAGAGAGATGTGAGGGAGAAAATTTCAGCGTTTTCTGTCATTGGATACAATGAAGGGATTGTCAACACATATCCGATGGAAGGTAGTTTTAATGCAGTTTCCCTTACAAATGCCATAGAGCATCATTTCCTTCCACATTTACCGTGGAACAGTTTTCTCGTGTTAGACAATGCATCAATTCACAATGAAGTTGCAATTCAGAATTTATTAGCACTCAAAAATATAACTCTTGTTAAGCTACCAACGTACTCATTTGACTTGAATCCAATAGAAAGTATTTTTGGTATAGTAAAAGCCCATGCTCTGAAGACCCCAGGTGCAATTCGTGCACTTGGAATGCCTGCTATTATAAATGCTTTTGCTGGGGTTACTGTACCTGTAGTGCAGTCGTTTTATAGGAGGAGTTGGCACGTGCAATTTTGAGAAGTTATTGTTAACAAGTCTATAATCCCATATTCATGAGGCTAAGGTGTGTAAATGTGTGAGGGTTGTATGAATGCTAGATCCTTGGACATCCAACTAGTACCCAATTAAGGGTAAATATCCAAGCATGGTCTGATTCTGTATAAGAACACCAAGTTTCTGGTTTAGCATAGAAATTATATGCTTCCCAGACCGCCGAAAATGCAGAGACATGAACATTTGGATTTTGCCATGTGCGAGACTTTACGAGTGCCAAAGGTGCAAGCCACTAGGGAGGTCTGGGGGCATGCATGCCCCCAGAAAATATTTGAAAATTGGAAGGCAAATAACGTGTTCTGGTGCATTTCAGTGACCAAATGTGGTCGAGGATCGGAATCAACTTATCAAGTCAGAAAAGTGTACCCCCCAAGTTTAATTGTGTATAAAAATGTACCCCCACTTTCAACTGATTTTGAAAATTGTATCCCCTTACTCTAAAACCACTGCCCCCTGGGACGTAATAAACGATCAGCCCCTAAGAGGGGTGGAGCTACCATAAAAGCGGAGGCTTATTTATTTTTAGGACTTCTGGAGGTGGAGGGGAGGCTTATTCTGAGCAGAGATGTTTTACAAAAAAAAGATACAAAATTATAATTTTTACTTGTTGGCAGAGGTTGGAAAGGTATGAAATTTTAATTTGTTGGCAGAGAAATTCACAAAATGTACAAAGGTTTTATTTTCATACATTGGCAGTGATTAAAAAAGGTACTAAATTTCGAATTTTTATTTATGTTGGCCAAGAAATTAAATAATATGGGAAACTTTTTTTTGTTTTTAAATAAAAGTAGAAGTAAAATTATGTAGAAAAAAGTGGGTTTGTGGACCTGTCGCTGTCTGTTTCTATTTTTTCATTTTTCATAGCTATTTATGCAAAAATATTTTTTCCCATAGAGGCACTTTAAGATTTATTAACTACTAATTATAAATTCACAAGGATTTCAAAACTTTAAAAATTGACAAGCCCCTATCACAGGGAAAGATGTATCATATACACTTTTCAGTGAACTGAGATGAAGAGTTTGGGCTCAAATTCATGAACAGGGAATGTAATTTCAAATAATTTTTGTCATAAACAGGGTCAGGGTTTGAGATCCTTGGAGTAACCCCTGGTTTATTACCATACTTAAAGTGGCCTGGTGGCAATGAAGTATTGCTTGTAGGCATTCACTCAAGTTATGCTAAATCTTGAATTTCTTTTACAAGGAGTGGGGTGATTATTTAAAATGAACTAGTAGTTGTAAATATATAAAAGTTTTATTGTGCTCATATTTCGAGTACAACTTGTAATACATTTAAAAAAAATATTGTTGCTAATTTATTGAAAAGCTGTTACACAGTTTACAGCTTCAATCTTTTACAGCCATGTGGAAACTGTACAGCAGAACTCTGGCTACCACTGACAAACTATCAAACTGTAGCTGCAACAACACATCACAACATGTGTTTAAGTTTCTTAGAAATTACATGTATTTGAATTCTTAATTGAAATATTAAAATGTTAAATATATATAAAGGTAAAACTTTAAATAATTTTAAAATATGTATCCATTTTCAGCCCCTAATGTAGTACTTTAAAGTTGAACATAGCATAATAATATTCTTCCTCCTGGTCATCTTCCATTTGAAAGAACACATGAAAGAACTTGCAGTTACGTGTAGGTATCCAAATACTGGTCTGCAAAACAGAGGGCCTGTTTGGCAAGCTATCCAAACACAGAAATTGTTTTTGATAATTTTCTAAGAATTTTAATACCAAACAAAATATGTTCATGTTGATCTATTTTAATAGAAACCAAATGTTGATAACTTTTTAGGGGCTGATAGGAATACATGTAACATAGTTCCTGGCAAACCTTTGAAATGCTTAGTATTGAAAAACATTGGAATCTGCATTCAGCAGATGATGTGTCCATCTTTGGTCACTCGTATAATAGCTGAATGATCTGAACAATGAAAGCCCTAATAAAAATTGTTGCAATTATATTACCTTTGCACCCTATTTTCCCACTTTTTGTCTCCATCATTGGCAAGTATCAATACTTGTTTACCCTTCAGTCAACAATGTGTTCTTAAATTTCCTCTGCTGTAATATTTTATATTAAAATACATGAACATCAAAATTAAAAGTAATAAATTCATCCAGTGCCCTAGAAAGATTTGATTTGTAAAAATGACAAAACCAAAATGTACAGCAAAACTTCAAATATGCATTACTTGTATGTGTCAAACACACAGTAGTCTTGTTCGACAATCCAAAAAAGTATGATACATGTAAATGGCAAACACAGTTTGTTTAACAAAGAAACTCAGTTTGTGTATAATATTCTGTTCACATTACAAAATATAGTATGTACTACATGTACACTACAGCTCCAAGAGCCTATCTTTATCAAATACCTGCATCTATTAATACAACAAGTGTGATTGGAAAAATAATTTACTGGCAGACTGTACTTAATAGAACAAGTCTTTCAATATAAATTATTGGGGACAAGGTGGGTGGGTATGCTAATCATGGTAATCCTAGGGGAAGGGAAGTCTCAAGACAGTTTTCCTTCATGGTGAAGGTATGGATGTTTTCAATAACTCACAGTGAAAACTGAAAAATACTTTTGTGCATTTGTGTTATTTGCCAGATGTATCTTTCTGTTCCCCCGAAGGAAATATTTTGATATTCATCTAGTAGTTTGTAGCTTCAAAATTCATGTCTGCTGTCACCCACTGCCTGTACTAGCACACTATAAGAGGAGGGGGGTGAGAGGGGGTGCTAAATCCATAGATCCACTACATTTTGAATACCAAATCTGCTGATCTACATATTTTGTCTAAATCTAAATCCGTAATATCTGAAATATAGCAAAACATAATAGCAAGGTAACTTTCAGGTGACAGTTATTCTCATGAACTTTCAAGTTATTAAATATAATATGCTCTATTGTTTTGTTCTATGTTACCTTGACCACTACCCTTGGTTCTAGACAACCAATGTGCACAAAACTGCAAAAACAATGCCACTATTGTCTTCTTTGAGTTTTGATAAATCAGTTTTGGTTATTTCATTTTAGTATTGAATTATTTGACAATAGACCAGTTGATTACAATGACTACAGACTCATTTTTACAGTGTTAGCCTCAACTAGGTGTTAAATATTCACAAATACCAGCAAGAAGGAGTAGAGGTCACACCTCCAACAATACACAGAATTGTAAATAGCTTGTATCTCTGTTGGTATTTATGAATATTTGACGCCAAATCGAGGCTACCACTGTAAAGGTGAGTCTGTAGTCATTGAAATCAGCGGCAATTGCAAATACGAAACTGGTCTATTTTGTAAGATTAATTGTTTTGGTTTTTCAGGAAAACATGGCAACACTGCAGTTTTGTTACATTCTCAGGTTGGAAGGAAGAGGGTGGCAGCAAAAGGGATAGGGGCACAGAATACCATCAAAATTGGGTGGCAACTGAAATCCACATTTCTTGCAGTAGACTGCTTTTCTGGCCCCAGTGACAGATTGACATTCGCACAGAGAGAGGGACATGGGGTTGATTGGGGTATCTGGTACATTTTGTATTGCAGTAGTTGCCGATTTTGCAAACGAAATTAATTGAGGACTGGCCACTGAAACTTTGCTTTCTTCTGGCACTAGTTTAAGAAGCAGCTCAACTGCTGCATATATGTTATGGTTGCAAGACCTCAGGGTGTGATTGATGCCTTCACTGTCAAACTGTGGAAACATCTGCTTTAGCAGCTTTAAATCTGGGGATATGGATACAGGAACATGAGGGATTGGGGTGGGATCGAAACAAGGGGGATTCACATTTGCTTGGATATTGGCACTACTACTTGTAGATGCACAAACTTGACTCTGACTGTCAAGAACAGAGCTTATTGCTTTGTCCAGCTCCCCATTAGCATTGGTGACATGCTGTTTTAAATGGGAAGCTGGCAACTGGGGGAATATATTTAAAAGTGACGACATGATGGTATCTTGGGCTTGGGTACTTGGTTGCGATGACATGATTGGACCTTGGGCTTGATGGAATTGGGTACTTGGTTGTGATGACATGATTGGACCTTGGGCTTCATGGAATTGGATACTTGGTTGTGACGACATGATGGGACCTTTGGCTTGACGGAATAGGGCACTTGGTAGCCCAAGATCAACATTCTCCTTCTCCAGGAACTCTTGTGGAAGGCCCAGTACAGTCAGCTCTTCTTTCTGTTTGCTATGGGCTGTCAGCACCCTCTGGCTCATTGGTTTTCGAGTTTCCTCCTTCCAGGCCTGTGCTGCTCTAGCCATATTGGCCAGTGGTGAACAGAGCTTCTCGCCTTCCGAGAGATTTGCCATGAACTCGTTGACAAATTTATCATAATCAGAAAGCTTTTTCTTTTTGATCTGCATATTTTCTGAAATTTAAAATCACATTTGCTTGTATAGAATAATAGAAACTTACATTTACATGGTACCTATCATTTATACACCACAATTTTGAAAAATACAATCATGGCACTTTACAATACACAGTTAACAACATAGGTAATGAACTTGTGATTGATGAATAAAATTTTGTTAAGATTATCTTATAGAACTGTTATTTTCCAATACAAAACCTCATAAATTTAGTGACCAAATATGTCCCATGTACAAACTATGAGCTCAGTTGGGCAGCCTGTGCAGGCTGCAGCATTTTTCTAATTTTTAAAAAACAAAATAATTCATGAATCTGTGTTATTTTTATTCCTTCCAACCACTCCACCGAGAGCGAGTGGAATGTAACAGAAAATAGCCATTGCTAACAAACGATTGTATAAAAGTTAAAACATTCAATTAGTGTCAAGTACCCTGCCCAATAATTTTCACAAGTGTCAAGGTGAAGGTCAATCTCATACATATTTCATCACCAGTGGCAAACAAAAATATGGACTACATTCTTACCGGCCTGCAGTGCTGTGGCAGATAAATTGCGCTTCCTTCGCAGTTCGTCACTATTCGAGTTAGCCAGCTTCAAGACTTGATCGACCTTCAGTCCTGTAGTTGCTGCCTTTAATTCAGAAGCATCTGCGCGACGCTTTCTTGCTCGTTCTTTTGCCATTTCATTTCTTCTTCCTATTAACTTACATTTTTCACACTGGCAGAAAGCAAAAGGGCAGTGGTCTGGATGCACTGATACTTTTAAATTGTGCGCAGCACACCTTCTACAACAACGTTTCATAACAGACGCCATGTTATGTTGTCTTGAATTGTTTGAAAGCAAAGAGGTTTCGCTGGACCGAGAAAACTGCAAAAATTTCTCAAGTACTTTCTCTAAAACATTCGTCAGCAAAAATTCGTCAACATTGACGTGATAAAAGTCGTGATCAAGCAGCTATCTGAAGCTGAAGCTTTGATCGAACAAATTTTTGATTCACACAAAATGTGCTGCATATGCACCCTGCATCAGTGCATGGTCGGGTGGAACTAGACTATTCAGTATTTGCAAACTCTTAGTCTGCCAAATAAAAAGAAGAGCGAATACTTTCTTCGATTTCTTTTAAGTTTTCGATTCTCCCTCGAGTTTTTGTTGCTGCTGTTCATCACATAGCTGGAAGTAAAGACTAAAGGCATTCACCGAGTCCAATACATTTTGGAAAACGAATTCAAACCTACCGGTCCCGCGACCCGACAGTTCTCTGTCCTTTTGCTCTCTGTCAGTGACATCACAAAGACAGCAGTTCATCTTCATTCCTTTGATGTTGTTTTAATGGTTGTTACGGGCTTCAATTTACAGTTTTATAAAAGCAAAATCGACAAACTTCACAATGTTCTAATTCTAGTTCTCAGCTCAAAAGACAACGAATACTGAAAGTACAGAATTCTGCGTTGGCCTGGTGACGTCATTTCAAGACCGTACAGTTTGATTGGATGAACGAACAACGATTGTTTCTAACTGCTTTCTCATTGGACAAACGAACAGTTTACTTGCAGATGTCACATTGTATCTTTCCCTGGATTGGCAGGTGAAACAGGAAGCGAACATGTTACGAACGAGAATTTCAAGGACAATCGAAAAGCGCTCTATTGTATTAGTGTAATTTATGCAGGAAATAACCATGTTCTTTCCCGTTCGATTAAGTGTAGAGAGTAGCTTCCATTTTGAAGTAATTTAAAATCTCCAAAAATGTTGGAGATTTTGTGGTCACGTGATCTATTGTTTGCCAGGGTCTTCTTTGAGATGACGGCCATATTGAATACCGAGAAGACCCTGGGGACGAGGTTGGTTACTTTCAACGTAAATTTATAAATGTGTAAAACTGTTGGAAACACTGCGTGTCTTGCAAAACACTTTCGCGGGGAAATTGTAGATTTTATTAGCATATTATTTGACAAGTTCATCTTACATGTGTTAATCAAAATCTGTTGGCTAAAAGTTATTCTAAATGTTTTTCATAAGTAGCATCTTTTTTTGTTTCGTCTTAGTGTTAAAATTATGTAAAATTATTATTTGTAAGTCCAAATAAAGTTGTTAAAAATAGAATTACATCCTCAAATAACTGCAGTTCAATTCTACTCGTGTACTGGTTGTTTTGAATTTTCACATCTTTTTAAAGATGTATCTGGGCATTCATAATTATTCAAACTTTGTGCTTCTCAGTTCTGCTGAGCTGAAACAAAGCAAAATAATTTAATGCTTGACTGGTGTTGCAGCATCTTTTTAAGAAATTCTGTGCAACTTTAACTTAGCGCAATGTGTGAAACCGGGACTGAAAACTCTCTTAAAAAGTTGAGTTAAGTTTGACATATCAAAAAGCAGCCTTTCAAACAGATCTAATACTACAGTTTACACCTGCAGTTATATAATATTTTATTTATACTAATAATAGTAAAGATGGGTGAAATCGGTTCAGTTACTCAGAGGTTCATGCTTGGTAGCAATCATCAGACTGAAGTGACTTTGCTATGATGGTGCATTTCTAGGCCTTGCTTGCGCCAGAGGTATGGAATGCGTGCTTTTATGGTTAACAGCATAAAACTTATTTTCATGGCAGCACTTGCTAATAAGTTCCGATCTCTTATTCAAGAGTGAAGGCTTGTCAGTGTTGAGGATACATATTTTCTCGCTTAAGCATAAATTACTTGCATGTTTAAGAATGCTCCACTTAAGGCGATAATTAGTGTCAGAACTCTTTAACTCCCAAATATATTTGGAGAGGGCAGTATCATGCGAATATCTCTCGTTCCTGAAGGATTTGTTGTGGTTGTTGTAACGTGTTTTGAATGGGTGTTCAGTCATGCCTATATAAAAATTGGTGGTCTTGCTTTCTGCGGTCACGGTGGCTTTGTAAACAAGATTCGTTGACAAACACGCACCATCTAGTGGACA
>JAOBYG010138983.1:0-10747 GCA_025403545.1 Epizoanthus stellaris
CCAGAAGCTCTTGAAAAAGGTTCATTTTGAGCCCTTTCAAACTATCAAAATTGGACACGTGACCATTTTCAACCAATTAGGATGCTCGAAATCCAAAAACTGCTAATTTTCAAGGGCTTATATCTTCTAAACTACAAATGCTGTCGTTCTGAAATTTTGAATTTAAAAATCAGACAGTATGATCTATAGAAAAAGACAATAATAACAAAAATGCAAGAAAAAAATTAAATGGTGCTAGTACCTTAACAACCCACAGGTAGGTATCCTTAATATCGAAGGCCAGCAGATATTTTTCCGCCCTGTCTTGATAGAGAAGAGTGGGGAAGATGGACTTCATCAACTCATACTTCCAGAGTTAAATAGAAGACGCATAGTGAGATACATGAGAAGAATAAAAATATAAAATTGAAAAATTGAAAAATTGAAAAATAATTAAAAAAAATATAGGCTTTAGCAAATTGAGATTTAGTATGAAACGTTTTGAACACAAATGATAATAATATATTTGCTGATATATGATTATCTAATATTTAATATTTAATATTATTCTAAATATATGTATCAGTATAATCTTAGAAATATGGCCTGTACACATTTGCAACCTTTACTATCTTGTCCGTTTCTAGTTTTCCAATGTATAAAATGTTTATCTTATTAGTTTCTAGTCATAGGGATTGGACGTCAATTGGGGCGTGAGCTCTGTTTCTTTCCCTTGTCGCAATATTTTGCTTTGTTTTTTTAAATCTTATGTCAATTGTACTTATTTATAATAATGATTTGACGAATCCAATAAACTAAACTAAACTAAACTAGAACAAACTTGTGTAATTAAAACTATTGATTCAATTAGAGAAAACTAAAGCGAGTAGGAACTGCACCTGGTTTAAATTTACATTTACATTTCCCACGGCCCTTGATAAAACACCTACACATCTGTAGGACTGAAGTAATATTTCACACCAGAGAGAAAATATTTCGTCTCAGATGCCCGGCACCTGTACCCCGGTGGGATCTCGTATGACGATCCGAGATACCCCGTATGTGATGTTGCTTTTGCTCCCATATAGCCGCCTAACAGAAGTTCGTTCCCTCGTCCCCATGCCGCTCCGAGGGAGAGGCTGTGTTCGGATCTCGTACCCGCAGATTAATAGTGTGGAATCCTCGCTGGTCGTACAGGGAGAACAAGAACGCCGTGGTGCTTTTTGTGAATCCGTGACACGCGCCTAATAACGCAATTTTAGAATCAGTGAACGATGCTCATTATTCGAAAATATGTGGATAAGTATCTTTTTGTAAGAGGGGAGGGGAGTGGAAGAATTTTGAAAATTGCACGACCCGAAAAGACAAAAAATATATAAAATTATAAAAAGAGAGAGAAAGATAAGGAAAAGCGCAAAAGAATTTGGAGCTCAAAATTGTAAAAATGGAGCAAAATAATTTTTCCTCCACCTCAACCCCCCAAACACACACACACACACACAAGTACACACACATAGGCACACACATACGCAGGCACACACACAGGCACACACACACACACACATCTGGGACCAGTTTGAAACTTCGATTATAAAGTGTATCATGCGATCGGTCGAATGTCCATATACTCACTTTATAGGTATTCAAGACTGATATTATCTTTAGATCTTTAGAAACTTTAAGAAGTCTTAAAGCTTCACGTAAACTTTCACTGGCCTTTTAGTGACATTTAATTGTAACTTAAAGAATCATTAAAGGAAAATAATGTCTTTAAGAACATTAATTTGCGCTTTAATTTCACCAAAACTTACCAGTTTTTTAGGGACATTTAATTATAACTTAATTGTAGAAAATAATTAAAGTATGATTAACTTGCCTTATGGGATAAGGTCCCTTTTATAAAAACACGCTTCATATATAAGTTTCAAAAGCAATTAGTTTGACAATGGCATCTACCTTGGTCGCTATTAATGATTTACTTTATCATTACAATGCCCAGGAAAAGATGATTATACAGATTAAAGCGAATACTTCAGATTACGGTTACCGCTTTTGAGACATGCACTTGCAGATCTTTAAGATTACAATATTTTTTTTCCTTCCTGCTGCATTTATTAGCGAGATAACCGAAGATGTAAAGAAATTCTAATTGATTTTTATTCATGTTTAAAATATAGTCGTTTACTAATTTGTGTAAAATTTGAGGGCAGTGAATTTCGAGTTCCCAGTATATTATTTATATTACTCTTCCTTGCATGTCAAAACATTTCCTTAAAACTGTCAGGAAAGAAAACAAACTAGAGTGTGTCATTAGTCATCACACTGCGACTACTGTACCCGCGGTCATGCACTTGAGAATGAGTAGCTATTCACAGCGCAACTTTTAAATAACAGAAAAGGAGGAGTTTACATTTTATTCCTGACAATCCGCGGGAACGGCTAAAATTTAATGAATGCCTTTACAGCCTTAACGTTTTAAGCAGTCAACTCCAAGTTCCGGTTCTAATTGATCCGGTTTGAGTAGTCGCACTGCACCAAAGCTCTCACATCCTTGGAGAGAATTGACCGTGTTAATTGCACATATCACACAGTAAACACCATCAAATTAAACAACATTTACAGCCTTCCATGTAATTACTTGGCTGCAGCCATTTATGACAAGCGCCAAGTCAAGTAATACAATTGTTAATCTTGTTTGCCCAAATGATGGCTGACTCAGCATAAAATATATTGTTTTTAACCCACTCTGAGGTGGACGGTGAGCCTTAACAGTTTCTCAACCCGATTGAGAAGTGTCTCTGAAGGCATACGGTTTGACGTCCTTATCCGAGAAGACGTGAAGGTCTAACCATTTGCAGATGTTGGAGCAAAGGCAGCACCTTCTCCTCAATTATTTTAAGACCCTGAGTGTTGGTCCGGCTGGGAGTCGAACCTCCAACCTCCCGCATTCAAGACCGGCGCTCTTACCACTGAGCTAACCGCTGTAACCAGCAAAAACCAGAAACACCGAATATAAGGAAATATATATGGCACTTGGGGAAAATCGATATTTCTTTATTATAATATCAATAATTGATCAAAGCACAGACATTATTTGTTATTGTACTGTTTACGGAGTAAATCATTAAATCATTAAATTAAATCATGGGTCTAATCAATATCAATCAACAATTAACAAAAATCAGTCGCGTTGGTCTGCTGGGTAATATGTATAACTGAAAAAACAACCGGTGATAGCTGGCAGTCCCGGATGTTCCAGCACCTTTGCCGGCGGCTTTTCATTGCATGCGAGAATTGATGGCAAGATGACAAACCAAACATCTGTGATAGGTGAATTAACTTTGACTGAAAGACTTAGAATATGATTTCTAGAGGTTATTTTATGTAGTCGTGAAAGTAAGAATAACCACACTGTCGCTTGTTGCATCTGACCTTTGAATCGGGAAATCCAGGAATCGGGGAATCGCAGAATTGTAGCATCGCAGAATTGGGGAATCACAGAATAATCGGGGATATGCTAAATCGGAGAATCAGATAATTGGGGAAATGGAGAATCTGGGAATCGTGGAATCGCAGAACCGCAGAATTGGGGAATCGCAGAATCGATGAATCGCAGAATCGGGGTAATGGTAATGATAATGGTAATGCATTTATATTGCGCACTTTCCATGTCTATGTTCAAATGACCATTACAATACTACGAGTCCAGCAACATATATCAGTAGAGACAAGGTGACAGACCACAACACCGGCATTAGCCTACTCTTATCGACAAGTGCGTGGGTTATTTTAAGTCCCCCGATAGAACGTCGAGAGACTAGACCAACGGCTTAACGACCCTGTCCACTGGCGGTGTGGCGAAAGAAGGTCGCACAAATTCAACCCTTCGCAAGGCCGGGGATTGAACCCAGGACCTTCTGGTTGGGAGTCAGAGATGTTACTGACTGCGCCAACCACGCTCACACTAATGTGTGGAATCAGAGAATCAGAGAATCGGGGAATCGCAGAATCGGAGAGTGGGCGATTCGGGGAATCGAGGAGAATGCGAGAATCTGGGAAACGGGACTCCGGACTCGGGGAACCAATTTAAAACAAATAAATATGTTTGTCCTTCGATTTCCGGATCCCCCATTCCCGTTTCCCGTGTTCATGGTCCATTTCTCGTTCTATGTCCTAGTGATGATCCCAAATGGTTGTTGGAAAAATGCGGCGAATGGTTGTTAAGTTTTATTTTGTCGGGCTCACAACTCAAGCTCACTTAATTGTACGTTTTAGTCAGTCACATTGGTTTGAAATATGTAAATATCGTTGGTTATCCTTGGTTAATTTTGCGGCTCCTTCAAAGCAGTGAGAATAATTTAAAGCAATTTGTGGTATCAACGGCATTAACTGCGATGATAGTTTGCAAATGAATAAAAAACGCCGACAATAGACAGTTATTAAAACCATTTTGAACTTAGAACATTCAACTTGCCTTTTTTCCAAAAACATTTCTGACTCGTTCAGATTTTTGTCTTTTGTTCCGTTAGCTTTGCCAAACTTAAGATGGCTCCATGCTTCGCGGAAGCGTCTGACAATTTATAATACTGTTATGTTCCCTTCCTTCCTTTTTTAATGTTTGGCAGCCTTGACAAGGCCAAGCTAGATGATAAACAAAGCCTTTCACGATGCTAATATTATGTATAATTGATAAGAATATGAATATGAATTACAGTCATTACACGCACAGATATAGTTTGCGGACGTTGCTTCGGAAGTTGATGTGGGTTCAGTGGAAGTAGCCAAAGTGGATTGAAAAACAGGAAAACAAAAATCTTTTATCTCTAATTTTAGTGGTTTGGCAGCTTGGTCATTTTGCTTGCTACTGGAGGGGCAAGCAAGCAGGTTGAGGTACGGCTTTGAACTTGTTTTCAAATTATCGTTAATTAGTGTAATTCATAAATAGCTAGTCCAACCATTTTCACCGACTGACACTGTTCACTTCAGCAAATAAAACTATACTGAAAACAGCCTTTCCCTTCTCACATTTCACAAGAAATTAATTTAACCACACGGTAAAAAGGAGAAGGATGCATATTTTTTCTTTATTCCCAGTTCCGTAGCTACTATGAGACAAACAAGATAGTTGCCTCATTTAAATTCTCAGCCCGCTTTCTTCACCAATCTACCAAGTGAAAGACGAGACTTGATCACCAGCCTCTTCCTTTAATGTTCTCAATATACAGGAAATGTGACTTACGAGCATTTGGATTATCATTGAACTTTTCTGCGCAGCATGCCTCCCCCAGATGGCCCATGTAACCTGTTCCTATGGCGCTCGTTACTTTTGACCCAGGCAAATTCTAGGTCTGGTTACGGAACTTCTTCAAAATACCCGATCAGCCTCTTAAATATTCTAAATTTAAGGACGTCGACTGTTTTACATGTACAGTTTAAACAAAACTGTTTTCAGTCTTCCCCTGTCCCTCTTTCATTTTATCACTTCTGTTAGGTCCCATACTCTAGATTACTTTTGCTTTTGCCTCTTCACGATCACCAACGGACCCGCCAGTCTGGCACATCTGTGACAATGAGAAGCGAAACCCGTAAGAATGTCCATTTACTGATGTTTTATGCTCTTATCTTAATGCGAAACATAGGCCTTAATAATTACTTCAGATAACAGTAGTCAAATCAAGACAATACACTGTCCTTAAAACATCTGATCCGAAATCATCATGATTTTAAATCCAGAAAGTAAATATGACTATTAGTATAGGTTGTGAAATATCTGTTCCATATAATTTTCAAGCTATGTATATGACAGAAGAATGAGTTTTTACAAGTTCATTTTCCTCTTAAAATTCATACGTTTCTTGCTGTCTTGCTTATGGTTTGAAATTCATATCAAATCACACTTTATGTCCGCAACAGAATTATAATTAAGTAGATGTGCAGCCTTATGCTGCATACCCCAAGCAGCGCCGAAACATCAGACGTCCTTACAATTTGCATGTCTGTTCTTTTGGAATCATTGATATATTTCCTTTATATCTTTGGAAATGATCTTTGTCTCTGTTTCAGCTCCATTGGTATTCAATTAGTGAGTGCGTAGAAGAGAATGTATGCTTTGTTGGTATTAATAGTTGAGTTGTCCGCAATGGTGACTATCGAATCGTTACACTGAAACCAATTGCTGTGTTTCGTCACGGCAGTGTAGTGGCCTCCGTTCATCGTTCCCTCGTGATTAATAACTCCATACAAGGCATACACGTGATTAGTAATGGAGTTCTTTGTGAAGGTGCTTGTGTTGATGCTGTCAGTAAAGTCTACCAGTTGTTCGTTTTTTATATACACGCCGATGTTGTCCTGCGAAAAGCGCTTCAGTTGGATTGTTAGAACAGGTGGAAATGCAATCAGGTTGAATTTCTTGCAGCCTCCGATATTGTTGCACCTAACACACCTCCAGTCTTGCATTATTTCATCGGCCACAAAGCTCTCGATACAGGAAGCGAGGGTATTGCCTATTATCGGCAAAGACAGGGTGGAGAATGGCTCGATGTTGAAGGACTCCTCTCTACAAGTAAGGCACCCAAGAGTAGTCTCAAACTAGCCATAGAATGTTTCCAATATGAAGGATTGTGGTACTTCGTCTGTGATTTGCCTGGTAACATCGTCATCGAGCAACCCAAGGAGGTCCACCAAGAAGTCGTGTGCATCTTATTGTGTTTGTCCGTCATATTCTTGGCGGCAGATGGCAGATTGTTGGCAGAGACTTCTGAAGCTCCGCTGTGTATGATGTCGCGCACGAGTTCTGCAACAGCCTTGGCTACATTACAATTGGTTAAATTGTTGAGGTCATCAACAAATCTGCCCTCCCCAAAGTACTGTGCAAAGCTGCAGATGCTGGCGAGGCACTGGATCACGCTGTTCTGGTAACAGGAGTTTCCTAGATTTCGTATTCCAGCAGGGCGAGTAATCTGATCGATATTCATGTGAACAGGGTCTGCCACTAGTGAAGTAATATCCAGCTCTATGGATATGCGTTCCTCGTCGCTTATTGATGGTTCTGAAGCAATTGTGGCCTCCTCGAGCTTCTTCATTCGGGCCTCTTCATTGATCCTCTCTTGTAGCGCCTTGGATTTTCCAATCTGCTCAAACCGATCATAATTGGGGTATGGATGCAGGGCCAGGCCTCCGAAGGTCTTTACTCTCGTAGCACCAACTAGTAGCAGCCCAAGTGCAAACTCTTTCTTTCCCGGGTTAAGGATGACCTTGTCTAGGGTGGCGCCTTGAAGCTTATGAATAGAAAGGGCATATCCAAGAATGATGGGTAGCATAGTGCGCCTACATTCGACATTATTCGAATACCACGTCCTGGATACGGGACAGATAGGCACTGCCTTGGGGATGTCCATGAAAGACGGACCAAGGTAAGCATCAAAAATGCCAATGATGGCTATTGGTAGCTGCGGTGGCTTTCCATTTTCTGCATAGATTATTGAGTGCACTGTGCCAACAGCACCATTGGTGAGGCCTGCAGCTGTCCATAGGTTGGCTGTTAACCGGAAGGTGGTATTCCTGCACAGAATGATCTTCTTCGGGAGGTGAGAAAGTCTGTCTGCGACCTCTTTCGTCGCCTCAGGGCTGGGCTTGCTCAAAGCTTTGATTAGGGCGATGGGCTGCTTATTGGCCTGTACCTTGGCTATGTTATGCGACGTCATATCTTTCGTGTTCGCGCAGGCGAGGATGCCGTCGTCAATGAAACTTTGGCGCTCCTGTGGTGGAAGAAGATCGAGGGTGCGACAACGCCATTTCTCCCAGTCCTTAACTGTGAATTGACCCTCGCCATTCTTTTCCACGCTGTCAATATACTCCTGAACGATGTCGAAAGCAATGCGTTGCTTGGGGTTAAGCTGGTCAGGAAACCCCCCCGTTTCCTCCCCTTCAGCGCTGATGCCGCATTCAGCCTTCTTTCTATCAAGCCATGTCGCGATCTCATTCTTGTCTTCTTCAGAAAGGCCTAGCTCTCTCGAGTGCTCCTGCCAGTCGAATGTATCTGACCCCTCCAGGAACATGGCATCGTTGTATTCGTTTTCGCAGTCACCTTCGTAGGCGGAGTACTCATCTCCATGGATCGGCTTCAAGAAATTCATTACATCTTCCTGACTGCACACCTCGGGCAGGGTTTCGGGTTCCACATGCAGCTCATTACTTTGGACTTGTTGGTCATTGTCATCAGTGTCATCTTGGTCATCTTTGGCTTTAGGCTTTGCCTGACTGATAGCAAACTCCTCCTTGACAAGCTTAGGGCATTCGGGGCTGCAGCAGAACTGGCGGACTTCATCTTCCAGCGTGGTCTTGTCGTAGCACGAGACAACTATAAACTTGGTCGCCGCCTTGTGAACCAGAAGGATACTGCGAAGGAACATCAGGTACCTCTCGACCTTTGTCTTCTCCTTTTCATGAGCGCTAGGAATATTGGTACCAAAGTTTGGGGTCACTAGCGGGAGCTTGTCCTTCACACCAGTCAGGCTCCACTTTGAGGTGTACTTAGAGGCATAGGTGTAGAGGTTTACGCGCTCTAAGGCAGGATTCTTCGCCAGGGCTTGCTTGTAGTACCTGTCCTCCTCACGGCCCCAGTATAGTGTGGCACGGGTTTTCTCAGTCACTTCTGCGTCGTCCTTGTCATCTTTCCCTGGCTTACGGACCTTTCTTGTGCCGAGAACATTTACAGCAATCACTTCGATGCTTAACTCCACGAACTCGATCTTGTTCAGAATGTGGTGACACTCTTGTCTTGAGAGGTCGGTCTCTCCCGCTGACTTGCTTAGGAGTTGATGGAACACTTTCCTCATAGGACAGTCGTCGTTGGCCTCTTTGATGACGGCGCTCCGTAGCGCTTTGAAGGGCTTTGAATGTGGCTCTGGCTTCATCATATACTTAAGTAGGTATCGCAACACCTGCTGATAGCTCTGGACTGTCCTACCCTCGATGTTCGCACCCCATATGGTCAGGAGCTCGGGTATATGGTGGACAATGCGTGAGTGGTTGCGTAGGTATGTGAGCACACTGTCTTCAAACTCGCCTCCCTCTGTTGCCTTGCCAGTTTCGCGTTTGGGCCTCAGATGATGACTGTTTTGATCATCAAACTGCTCGAGAAATCCAAATAACTGCATGGGAAAGTCGAACCGGCATATCACCTGCCCCCATTGGTGTTGCTTTCTTGAGTCGAGACAGTAGCCCTTTCTGCACTTGTGGCACATGCAGCGGTTGACGAGCAGTTCGTACCGTTGCTTGAGCTCCACGGCATGGTCGATATCAAGGTACCGCTGGCGAAGGACGTTAAAAGCCGGTGTGTGGACATCTTGCTCTGGCCAATAGGCTGGATCTGGATTTGGGTGGACGGCAGTTATACCCAACTGCAGGCATGAGTATTTCAGGATCTTCGCTTGGGCCTGTGTGATTTCGTTAAGCTTTTCTTGCGGGATGTTTTCCACTTTTTCGTTGGTGACTGACAGGTATCGAGCATTCTCAAGATCGTCATGCGAGGGTCCATTTGTCATCCGGCAGAGAAGGTGGGCATGGATGGTACCCCTGGCCTGCACTTCATACCGGATTATGTAGTCTTGTACGCCGAAGATCGGTTCCATCACAAGTTTGATGAGGAGCTTGAGTCGATGATGGAAGTACAGGTCCACAATATCGGCATTGTCATTGATGGCTTTGACGCGCATTAGGTGGTCTTCCGTCTTTGTGATGGCATCCTGCTTCTCTGCCTTTGTGAGACCAGCGTAGACGTCTGGACAAACAACTCTCTTCCCTTGGTACCTCTGTGAACCTGGGAGCAGGCGATGGAGATCATCCCAGTGAAGGTCGGCAGCCGAAAAGGTCTGAAAGTAGTTGAACATGTCCTTGTCATTACTTGTGATCCTCACAAACCTGACAAATGCGACTGCTTGGTCGGCTTTGAAGCGGAGGTATTGCCTTGTCGCCGAGATCGATGAACCAAAATACATGAGCTTGTTAAGAACTTTCTCGTTGCCCTCCGCAATCAGCTTCTTGAGATCTCTTATCGTCATGCCATCAGCGCAGTGCCTGGCAAAAACGTTGCCGAGTGTGAGGGCCTCATGGCGGCGAATGAGGTTTGTTGCCACGAACACAAAGCAGTGGTGCTTGGTGAACTCACGGCGCAGTCTGAATAGGTGCTCGTAATAGTCCTTCTCTGAGGGGTTCTTCCCTTTTCTGGGCTTTGTGATGTCTCCTTTACCGTCAGGGAACAGGTCAGGAAATGCCTTGTTCAAGTATCCGACAATGAACTCGGAAGCAGGCTTTGATGCCTTCTCTGGCCATGGGAGCTTCGGAGTGTTCGCGTCTGTTTCCGTCTGCTTTCCTTTACCCTGACTTAGCGCTAATTGTACTTTCTCGATGATCGTGTTGTCACATTGGGGAATCGCAACCGTTGAGGCCTCTTCACGGGCCGACTCTTCGTTGGCAGCACTCTCTTCTTCGTGAGGGATTTGCAGTTCCTCTTGGTCGAGCTGTGGCATGCCGGGTAGAGGTCAGCGTTCTCAGGAGATATCTCTATGTGCCTGTAGTCTTCGTTGTGAGCCTTAAGAAAAGTGAGAGCCTCGATGAGATACCTCCTCCGGACTCGGAAGTCCTTGTCGACGTTCTTCTGGAGAGGGTTCTTGACAACAACAACAACAACAACAACAACAACTTTATTTGTACTTGAATTTACGTATACAGGTTATTACTAAATATAATTATATTGTCAGGAAAAGAA
>JAOBYG010139094.1:0-10747 GCA_025403545.1 Epizoanthus stellaris
CTAATTCTTTGTGGTGCAGAGGATGTAATTCACAGAGTCCTTGCTGAAGAGCTTGGGGCTCATTCGCGTAGACACAGTATGTTTTGAAGCTAAATATAATAAAGCATAGCACAGTGGTTAGTGCCAGTTGTTTTGTAAATACAAATAAAGCTTAGCCGATTTTTCATTGTTGGTTTGGCTTGCCTTTTGGTTTCTTGCAAAGTGGGTTGGTTTGCATTTATTTACTGAAATGTTGTGTATTGTTTTACTACTGTGCAAGCTGTTGAAAGGTAAAGCAAATTACTTGAATGTGAACAACTCGGAACTCCTAGGTCAGGAGTCAAGTAAGAAAATGGTAGTGACCCTGTATTAAGACACGTAATAAACACACTTCAAACAAGTCCTACCGAATGTCATTCTAAGAAATGATGGTATTCTAAACGGTTTTGAATAAAATTATCCAAGAATGTGTACCTCACTGAGTTCTCCCTTGATATCACCTGGTGCAATGCTTCTAATGAATGCCAGGAAAGTGTGAGGGAAGGCAAATTGGTCATCTTCTGGGCCAATTTCCTTTTTCTAGAGAGAAATTACAGATTTGATTATCAATAATTAGTTAGGTAACAACTACTTGTTGGGGTTGTATTTCCTTGAATCGACTGATATATATCACACTCTCTTTACGCATATTTACAAGCAAAGCATTGGCCCATTCACAGTAATGAGCATGTCGAACCATGTGTGGAGGTTTTCCACATTTTAGCCGACAATCTACACTAGCCTCTAAAGCAGTAGCGAACTCCTCTCCACTGTATCTGTTAACACAAAGAAATTCAAGGCTTGATTTGTACTCCAATAAAACCAAAAGTATCTCCGAAGTTGTAAATCATTATACGATAGTATTTGGAGTACAAATTATAAGCAGCTTACCCAATTTGGTTCATTTCGTGTAGCAGTTGCTCTTTTAGTTCTGCGGGCGTCAAGCTGGGTAAGACTGCATCTGTTCAGTTTACTCATTTCCTCTTTTTGGCACAGGTAGTCTTTCTCGTCAAACTGTTCTTCCTTTTTCCCATTTTAAGTTTTGCTCAATTCTAAGGAATTGATCGCAACTACAGCACCGGCCCAAGCCGTGTTTGTTATTGTTTTTCAGTGTGTCATCAAACCAGATATCGATGCTCCTCAAATTACCTGCTCGTGTGTGACTGGCTCACACTAAACGTGTTAAAAGGATTTTGTTCACTCTGCAAAGCGGGCATGGTGAAATTAGCGGCCCAGATCTGCCGCGAAATCTTTTGCTCGCTATATTCCGAGATTAAAATCTGGTTGAATCTTCACCGTTAACATGCAAGTACTCGCTCTGGTTTAGCTCAATATCGATGACATTTTCACACCTTGTACAGGGCAACCCCGTGATTCAAAGTGTGTGCAGAAAAACCTAGTAAATTAATTGTTTTATAGTTACGAGCCGTTTTGGCTATTAATTACTTTAAACTATATACTAGGAAATATACAGAGCAAATGAAAAGAAATCATGCTGAAAATGTATGATTACCACACACACTTTGACAGCATGTTTATTCAAGATTCCAGACAAGTTAAATTGACAGGTATCTGATGAAACATGATCGAGCATTAGGCCTCGGCGCAGAAGACGTCCGTTTCCCAATCTTACTAAAAACGGGACTATTTTCAAATTCTTGTTTTTTTAAATAGAAGACAAGAAAGTGCATTTACTTGGCTTTAAAAAGCAATAACCAATTATAGAATGGCGCTCAAACAAAGCACGCAAACGTAATTCTCCCAAAGTATATGTGCAACCTATTATGTAACCTTAAATGTTGAATCCTAGATTTAATTCGTTATTAATCCACTTTTTAATTTATGATTTAAACCTCCATATACACCTAACTCAAGAAAGATTGCTTTTTAAAAACATAAAACAACAACGAAAATAACAACGCCAACAGCAGCAACACCAATGACAACAACAGAACTGCAATAGACACGAATACCAACAGCAACAACGTCGATCACAAGTCCACTTCATTCAACACGAAAACCAATGCCAGTGACGACGGGAAAAAAACACAGCAGCAACAACAGAAGCAACTCCGACTACAAGGACAACAACAAGAAGAAAAATCCAGCAAAAGGAAAAGGCAAGGAGAAAGCCAACCGCAGTGGCAAAGCACAGACTGAAGCAAATGCAAAGGCTTAGGTTGATAACAACAATGACAATGACAACAACACTACTGACGGCACCATCAACGAGAACAGAAACAATAGGCAAAATAATAAGCCACTGAGACGGAGATAAGCCACGGAGCACTCTGGCACTAAGAAAGTAAAAGTGGCACAAGGATGTAAGGCGTTTGTTTGCCAGGAGCCATATAATTTGAAAAAATACAACACAGGATTGGAAACGACAGAGGAATGGAGAAGATAGAGTGGGCATACTGTGAAGTGCACTGTAGCCACTGCAGTCCATGTGAATGTGTCAAGATCCTCAATCCTTAAGTTATAATTATTTCAAGCGCAAATTCAAAGAACAGTTCATAAATCTACATTAATAGTTATCAGTTATCAACTAGTATTTACCACCCGCACTGTACCTGCTTTATAGAGGCTATTCCTGTTTTTTTCTGGCTCCCATTTTCGGACTTTGTCTGTAGTTAATGGCATAGCAATTATTTCGACCATCTTTTCCCTGAATATCCTTAACTTTTCATCTTTAATGGACACCTTCTAGTCTAGCCCCTTATGGCTATTACAGGTGGCCTGCGCTCCTCACTTTCGTATAGATTGGTAATTAATAAATGTTTCAAATTTTGTTGAGTGCTAAATAAAGACTGTTGTTGTTGTTGTTGTAGGACATTTTGTAGATTTGTATTTGTGTGTATTGGCGACATCAAAGTCCAGAAACTGCTTCAATTACCGACTTTCTGAATGAACATCTACATTCAAATTCTAAAGTGGATCCAGTTGCATCTTTAAGTTTAAAAGTAAAGTGAAGAGAAAGTCCTATCCAATACATATATTCAATAGCATATAGCCAGGCCAACCTTCAGAAGTTTCCAACACAACGATCATTTTCAGAGGCAGCTGTCAACTTTTTCCGTGATACACTATCACCTATCACATAATGGTTTGCTGCAGAGAGCAACAAAAGGGTGGCAATTAAGCTACAGCATTGTCAAAGGCGGCTCTTCTCAAAAGAAATATTGTTTATGGTCTTTTTTCTTAACAGAGAAGATATTCCTGCAAGTTCTTTGAATGGAAGGGATCCAAAGTAGATTGAAAAATTCGGACCTTAAATTTTGGTTAAAACTACAAGGTCATCCTTGCAAGGGATTGTCAACCAACAATCAATAAGAGGTAAGTATGAGTCATGAGATGCAAGTTTGAAGCAAATATGATGCATCTATGATGCTTTTTCTCATTCACTTCGATTTTTATAGGGTCAGTGAGTACCTGAGGTGCATCACTGCACATTTTCTCATACATCATGATGAAAACTTCCTTGATAGACATAAACAAATTGCTGGAGTGGCTTTAAAGGCCCAGTTTCAAGTGCAATCCTGTTAACTTCTTATGTTGATCACGATAAATAGATAGATAGGTCGGGTAAGAGTTTTGTTGAACGGGCAGTAGAACACTTGTACCCCTTAGAGCTGTCATGTGATAGGACGGCTTGCATGTGCTCAGGCCCAAACAAAATGCAGCAATTGAAGCAAGAGAGATAATTTGTGACATTACTCAAGAGGAACACTGAACATTGCTAATCAAGAAACACTAAACTTGTTCCTTAAAGACAAGCGAACTTTGAACATTCTTTTACCATTATTCGCGCATTTATTAGTTTACAGTATTATTGTGATTAACTTTCTATCTCGAGCCAGTCTCCTGGAACAAGAACAACATAT
The DNA here is from genome assembly GCA_025403545.1 of Epizoanthus stellaris. NCBI lineage: Eukaryota > Metazoa > Cnidaria > Anthozoa > Zoantharia > Epizoanthidae > Epizoanthus > Epizoanthus stellaris. The sequence goes on from JAOBYG010139094.1 coordinate 3,903, forward strand.
AGCTCGAGGGCGAGTTATATAATAGAAGTGTGTTTGAGACTGGCCAATATCCGGTGTAAAGTGTGTGGTTAGGAGTGACATGTGCAATTATTACGGATGTGAGGATAAGGGAGAGTGCAAGTTAAAGCCAATATCGTAAACAATAACAGGAAATAACATAAATAGTTTCATAAATAATTGTTATAATCTTATATAATAATTATAAGATGTGACATTAGATGTCTAAAACCCAAGAGAAACTGTGACCGTGAGCCGACTTGTGAGAATTGAATTATTTATCAACCTGTGTTTGTGTTTGGGTTTTTCTTTCTGTCTTTCTTCCTTTTGACCGTCTCAACTTTGTAATTAAACATTTATGGGGCTCCAGACTCGATTAGTTTATACTACTTCTGGAGTCCCAGCACTCGCTAACACACTGTATACACCACTGTAAAAACCACTGTAAAAAAATTTTTGAGTGTAAATAAACGTTGTTGTTGTTGTTGTTGTTGTTGTTGTTGTTGGGTGAAACTTTTGTAGGAGGAAATCCCCACCGAATGGGCAATCAAGCAGATGATATCCTCTGTTCATCTAAACTCATAGCAGACAAGCTCAAGAAATACGACACTATGAAGGATACATTTGAGTCTCACATCATTGTCATAAGAAACAAGTTTTCAAAAGGCCAAATTCAACCATAAGCTATAAGGAGATGACAAGTCAATTAACAAGTTCAAAATGTGTTGTATGTGCTTACGCAGCACTGTGAGTATGGTACGCTCTACAACTAAATGATTCGAAACAGTACCATAGTTGAACTAAAGAACTTATCTCTCACAGAAAGCACAACTTGATCCAGATCTCACGCTAAAGAAAGCACTGGATAAGGTAAGGCATACAGAGGCTGCAATTTGGAAGTAGAATGAATTGCTAAATGACACTATAAAAGATAAATCAATTGATTCACTTGGGTCCAAAGGACAACATACCTGAAAACCACCAAAGCGTGAACCCTCCCTTAGGACATTTAAATGAACAACCCATAGGTAAAACTTGCACAAGATGCAGAAGCAACCTATACACAGGGGCTTCATTACCACACGAACATTTAAATTTAAACCTAAAATACAAAAGCTAGATCTATATTACACGGCACTTTCAAACGACCCCTGAGCGGACATTAGCTGGGTAACCGCGCTTTATTAACTTGACACCAGGGCCCTAGTTATTAACTCTGTTAATACTATACCACCAAGCGACGTTCTCACAGGTTATTTCAAAGTCAAAGCAAAAACGTGATGCCCAGAAAGAAGTGATGAAAGATATATATATATATATATACGAAATCGATATTTTAGGATCATTAAAGCATGAAATCACCCCATAGGTGACAAAACGTGGGTGTACAAAATAAAAAGCAAACACAATACGTGACTTAGCGACTGGAGTGAATGCGTAATGGTGCAATCGCTTACCTTTCAAATAAAGATGTTGCAAACGAAATATTTGTCTTTCGAAAGTTTTTCGATTAATAACATCCAAATACAACTGTCATTGTAAACAAAATGGCAGAGGGCCGGGAGGTCAACTTGACTCATATCGAACAACTCAAGGTACTATGTAGGATTTGTGGGAACAAATTGACAAAAGCAAAAGAAAAATATGGTGTCAGCTATAACTGCCTTAATTTCCATCAACTTTTATTAAATTCCCTAAATTTGCACATTGAGAAGGAAGATTCAACAATTCATGCCCCAAGCTTTTGTCTACAATGCTACTGTGTGATGGTGAACGGAAAACGTGTTCTCAAACCTGTCTTTTGGGAAATCCAGTGAAGAAAACTGTAGCACATGTGAAAGATTCGAACAATCTAAGAAGGGAGGCAGGCCAAAAAAAAAGTAGAGGGGCAGTGGAAGACACATGGAAAAACAAAGTACAAAGAAAAAGGTACAGAGCACTGAAACGATATTGATAAGAACAGTCCTTTTACACAAAGCTCGCGAAATAAAAAATTCAATGAGTCGAACTCGCCATCAACAGTTCCGAACGACAATTTTCAATTCACTGAAAGCAAGAAAAATCAGTACTACTGCCCAATATGCAAGGACCTCCTCAAGATAACATGAGAAACTGCTTGTACACACTGTGCCTGTGCCGACTGCTTCATCAAAAACTTGGAACTTAATCAAGAATCTGCATCTTCCTGTTTCCTTTGCCAAATAAAAACCTTAGCAGCCAGGACAATGTTAAGCCTGCAACACACATTTTTCGCGAGCTAACGCTCAGTTAAGAAGTTCAGTGCAGAAAGTGTGGAGAAAAAATCAAATACAAACAATGCTTAATTCACACTTGCGCGGAAACAAACCCTGCACCAGCAGCCACTCAACCCAAACGTGTTGAACCCACCCCAACCCAAGCCCGTACAATTGAGGAAGCACTTGCTGTAGTTCGAGAAGGGAAAATTGCCCACAATGTAGAGCAATTGGGAACCGAGGTCTTTACAAACAAACTGAACAGTTCTGCTGATGGCAAAATTACACTGAAAGGGCGTGGGAAGGTAAGACATGTTGCATTTTAGATATTTTTAAAACACTGCTAATGATAACCCTGCTAATGATAACCCTGCTTTGACTTTGTTTACATTTTGAGTAGAAAGAAAATGTTATTCTAGTCATTATTTTGTTTACAGCCAACTGTTCTGGTGCACGTGTCACAAGCGCAAAATGCAAGTGATGAGGTTACACTGAGAGAACTTCGACGTCGGACCAGAAATATCCAAAAAGTTGGCTCTGATACCAGCAAGGATCAACTGGATATTCATATGCTCTGGCACATGAGATCAAAAACAAGAGAAGAACGAAAGGCTATGATCAAGAAAGTTCTTGGACGTGAACTGGTTATCGAGATACCAGAGGTTGAGTCCTTGCCAATGATGGGTGACCTGCGTTTGACTTGGTTCAGACTGAACAAGTTACGAAGGCTAGTAACTCTTGTGTTTAATTAGAAATACTGCACTTATCAAATATTTTTCTAACACATTTTTGAATTTAACAGGTGGTTGAAAAATGGGGTATTAAGATGGACTCCGAGCAAAAACAATCAGAACAACAAAAGGAACAAATTGGCGAGAATCTTGCTGCCGAATTTATCCCGATGGAACCCTCAGAAAAAGGGGAAATAGTGACAAAAATTTTAAAAATGCATGTGCCTATGTCGAGGACTTGGGGGACAAGATATTAACACGTGTGGATCAAAATTCAAGGTAAGAAAAAAAAAAGTATATGACACAGCGTTTGCAATTTGTTTTGTTTATTTACTCACATACGCATTAACTATATAGTTAGTTTTTATCCTTTTTTACTACTCTTTTCTACTATTTTTATTCAGAGCAGGCTTTTTTACATGGTATGATAACAACATTCCAGAGGATGAGTTATATATCAAGCTGGGAGGAGACCATGGGCGGGGCAACATGAAGTTCAGCTGACGAATCATGAAAACCTCAACTCCAGTAAGAAGACTATTGTGTTTACTCTGTTTAAAACAAAGGACACACGAAACAACCTGAGAACAGCTATGGAACGTTACAACGAGCAGCAGGAGAGTCTAAGACAAACAGAGTGGCAGTAAGAAAAATTACAAAACCGAGCATTTGAACCAAACAAGTTTAAGTTAGGCACTTATGATTTTCTAGTTTCTGTTTCTCTCATTTATAGGTGCAAAAGCTTTCAGCTGTTCCTTTTGGGTGACTATGAATTCATCTGCAGAATCATGGGGATCTCTAGTGCTAGTGGTATGTATAAGCTAATATTGAAACAGATTGGCAATAATAATTAGCTATGACTAAAAAGCAATTCTAATTTACGTTAAAACAGGTAGCCATCCATGCATCTGGTGCACGATTCTAGCCACAAAGACGAAGCTTTGTGAACATGAAAGGGGCGATGTACAACCAAGGACTCTGGAGCACCTCAGAGAGCAACTGAAAGAGTTTCAGCAAAACGCTAAAAGTGATTTGAAGAGAGCCAAGGACTTTTTCAATGTGATCCATGAACCCCTTGAGATACCCCTTGACCATGTTAGTATCTGGTAGATAAAAAATGCCATGACGTGTACATGTCCAGCTTTTCCTTGCCAATACTATAACTATTCTTGGTTTGCACTCACGTGACCAAACCCTTGATAACGGTTGCTATACGTGTTGAACCCACCCAAACCCAAGCCCGTACAATTGAGGAAGCACTTGCTGAAGTTCGAGAAGGGAAAATTGCCCCCGATGTAGAGCAATTGGGAACGGAGGTCTTTAGAAACAAACTGAACAGTTCTGCTGATGGCAAACTTACACTGAAAGGGCGTGGGAAGGTAAGACATATTACATTTTAAATTTTTTTTAAACACTATTAATGATAACCCTGCTAATGATAACCCTGCTTTGACTTTCTTTCCAATTTGAGTAGAAAGAAAACTATATTCTAGTCATTATTTTGTTTTCAGCCAACTGTCCTGGTGCATGTGCCACAAGCGCAAAATGCAAGTGACAAGGTTACACCGAGAGAACTTCGACGTCGGACCAGAAATATCCAAAAAGTTGGCTCTGATACCAGCAAGGATTAACTGGATATTCATATGCTCTGGCAAATGAGATTAAAAACAAGAGAAGAATGAAAGGCTATGATCAAGAAAGTTCTTGGACGTGAACTGGTTCTCGAGATACCAGAGGGTGAGTCCTTGCCCACACTGTCACATATATGCATAAAATCTTGCATTCAAAAGTTCCTTAATACTTGGAGGAAAAGTGTGAGAGACTGTGTGATAAACATCTTACGATATACGTAATGAAGCATTAATCTAACTGTCCCCAAACCAATTACTGACAAATTAAAGTCCAGTTTCTTATATAGCGGGGCAAAACTATGGAATTCGCTTCCATATTATATAAAAGAAATAAAGTCTCTTTCAAATTTCAAGAAAGAACTTAAAACACTGAACTTGACTGATATATTCCCTAATTTATCGTATTTTTATTATCTTACATTTATATAATTATGCAATACATGTAAATAGAATTTTAGATAACATTTTGAAATATTGGAATCAAGTATTGTATTATTGTAAAGTATAATGTTTAGTGATTTCACGGCTTTCATGTAAACCAATTTTTATTGAAGAAATTACCGTAGTTAAATAAAGATTTATTCATTCATTCATTCATTCATTCACACACTCTCTCTCTCTCAAGATCCTAATGCAAAAGGTGCATCCAGCCCAGCAATATCCATCAGTAATGACTTGCACCTGAAAAGGGCCTATAATCAACACGATACTTAAACGACTGATAGAGATAAGTAATTGTTTGAATTTTTATTGTTTTTTGTCCATGACTCCTGATACAAATACTTTACCGCCGTTGGAAGCCTTTTGTTGGCCTTGAATGCATTTGATGATCTTTCTGATATTGATCCTGATATATACCTGTGCATCTGACTTTAAAGTACTACGCCACTCAAGAATTTCCAAATAATCAAGAAATGTTTAACTGCACTACCAGATGTTTTTCAGTTCTTCATTCAAACAATAGAAGTTTAAACAATAGAAGTTTAAATGTAAAGTTTGCTAATTTCACACAAATGCTAATGGGCTAAACCACGACTTCCCTGTGATCAATGGACTGAGACAAAATATCTAGCATCTAGGGAATAATTGTTGACTGTTACTAATAATAACAATAAACTTTATTAGACTCAGTATCCAAAAGCTAACACTTATTTACATTCAAGTTGTGCATCTAGCTCTATGCTATGTACATTAAAAAATAAAATAAAATAAATAAACAACCATATTAAAATAAACAATATAAAGATAAAAATAGTACTATTCCTGGTTATAAGCATTGCCGTTTTGCAATAACAAAAACCATAGGCAAGAACATCATTTTACTGACACGTGATGTGAACCACATGGTCAAGTGTTTATATTAATGCAATGTGAGTGAACGAGAGATCAGAATAGTTGACAGTATCGGAGTGAGAGTTCAATAAAGTATCTAAAATCCCAAGTACGATGTATGCATTGTAGTACACAACACTGGCAATGAGGATTCAAAACGTCCTGGCAGTTTGATCCCCACGCTGAACCTAGTTCGCTAGCAGTCCGGTGGGAAGACTGGCTATGCAGGTTCAAGCAATGAATGGTGGGCTTTGATATACAGAAGGAATTACGAAAAGGCGCATATTCGGTACCCTTCCTGATATAGACAACAATGACGATTGTGACAAGGCAGAGCAATAACTGTTGTATGAATGACATGTGTTTTGTCAGGCAAGACAAGCCAAAGAAGATACTATAAACCAGTTCTGTATATGTTTTCGTCATCTGGATGAAACTTCCAGTTTGCAACACCGCAATGAGGAAATAAAAACTCAGTTGATTGAGCATTGTTACTGACTGAGATGAGATGAGATGACCTAACCTGACTGTGTTAATTGCCTATGCTTGTGCTTTAGAAGTTTCTGATGACCACGTGCAGAAGGTCGAGATCACTGCACAAGGGCCTAACAAACATCTGTGTTTCACTAACAAAAAAGGCAGGAACAGACAAAAAAGCTGCCTCAGGAGCCATAAACATGTTACAAAATGCGGCAGTTTGTATCCACCAAAAGTAAATCTTGCCACATGAACGGGAAGGAGTGCCACAAGAGTAAGCATATCAGACATTTAAAACAAATGTGTACAGGGAACGAGTTTGAACCACGTTCCAAAGCACAAAGACGCGGTGGTAGAAACGTGCGTAGCTGACGGAAAGTCATAATTAACATGACCATTTATTTTGTATCTCTGAAGAGTAGAAGTGTTTAGTGTTACTCATT
>JAOBYG010139205.1:0-10746 GCA_025403545.1 Epizoanthus stellaris
CAATCTTCAGAGCTATGTGTAGGATAGTAACAATGGTAGTTCATCATACAATACAAATACATTATATTTTTAGCTTTCGTTTTCATTACAACCTTAACTGCGCTCGTGGCGCTATCAAATTATCCTGTACTCATCGCCACCATTTCCCTATATTCTACGCTCGTACTCCAACTGCGCTCGTAGCTTACAGTAATATTTCCCGTTAGCAAGGTCTCATTCGGGCGCTGTGCTCGTAGCCCAACTGCGCTGGTTATTTAACTTCTGCAAATTTTTTCACTGCGCTCGTGATTATTTAATTTCTGCAAACCTTTACACATTTTTTTTTTGCGAATTGTTGGTGCGCTCGTAGCGTGATCAATTATTCCCGCTTGCAGGCCCTCAAAAAGCCGCTGTACTCATAGTCAGCATTTATATACTATGTCATCATAAACTGCGCTCGTACTCCAACTGCGTTGGTAATTTAACTTCTGCAAATTCTTTTCGAAGTTTTCACTGCGCTCGTAGCGTGATCAATTATTCCTGCTAGTAGGGTCCCAAAACATCGTAATTAATCTCGTTCAGACATTGCCACCATTTCTATATATCGTTTCCTCATAAACTGCGCTCGTAGCCCAACTGCGCTCGTAGCGCAATCAATTATCTCCGCTTGTAGAGCCTAAAAAAGCTGCTAATGTTCTTGTTTGGGTGTTGTACGCATTGTCACCATTTCTATATATCGTTTCCTCGTAAACTGAGCTCGTAGCCCAACTGCGCTCGTAGCCCTAATTCCTATACTACTGTTATACGTGATGTACATTTGATGGACTTATTGAATTTAATGGTTGTGTTGCTTTGGAGCTCCTCTAGTAATCCAATTTGGAGTTAGATGTGAATTGGATTTCAGTTTGGATTTTGATTTTGATGTAATTGTAATGTTTCTGACTTTGTTTTCATTAGATCAATCTCGGTTGTTGGAGTTTCTCCACACACTGGCAGTAAAACATGACGTGATCTTTGCCTCCAACAACAATGAGCAAGAGTTCATTGCTGGGGTGTGTCACTGGCTGCTTGTGATGGGGACACTGGCTGATCGAGTTAAGAGAGCAAACTCTGAAACTGAGAAAGAGTATTCACTTGTGACATGTAAGTATGTTGAAGATGATAGGCTATACATGATGCTGATATTTTCTAATATTAAAATGCCAAATTTCTAAACTAATGAATCAAGTGATTTCATACAGAACAGTCATCCAAGTATCGCTAAACAAATATAATGTATTCCTTAACAACATTTACAAAACTATTAAAATTGCAAACTAAAACACATCAGTTGATGTATTTCTAATGTATCTATAACAAATAAACCAACATAATTACACTAAAGTGCTAAAGTCAAAGCAATTGTTCAACTAAGCTCTCACTAAATCCTGTTTTCATGAAATCAATAGATTTGGTGATCAACAAGAACGGTAGTTTCAAAGTAATATTATAACAGTTTACTGAGAGAGCTTCAAATGGATGCCAAACATGTTTAGTGGAAATATACCATTATATATATTATCCTTACTCATGTTGTGTTGTATTAATTTTGTTTGCTGACAGTGATATATGACTGGTGATAGCAGATGAATAATAAGTACTACAATTGAGAGTAATGCACTTGAAATCTATCCTTAAAACTATTCATGATTTTGAGCACCCGATAGAACCACCGCCCTGTAACTGCATGCCCACATTCCTATTGCAAAGCCAACAAACAACAAAGCCACACCTTTATCCATAAACTCCAACGGTTCACTCAAGGCCATTTTAATTTCGTCACCTGACAAAAAAGAAAATCTCGTCACTCTTCTGGTTGAAAGACAACAACATCTACCCTTCCCATGTGGTTTACCAAGGCACGTGTACAACATGCTCCGTTTCGTACATTGGTGAAACAGCTAGAAATTTTGAAACCCATCAACTTGAGCATGAAGACTCCACAAAGCAATCAGAGTCTGCACTTGTAACATTTAGCCCACAATCCACCACACCAATTCAAATGGAAATAATTACCACAGCACATCCGTTAGGACATAGACGCACTTTAGAAGCATTGTTTATTGCTGAATTCCTACCAAGCCTGAACAAGCAAGTACATGTTTATCATCTCAACCGGTTCCCCAGAGGGATTACCTGAACTCAGTACATGTTTATCATCTCAACCGGTTCCCCAGAGGGATTACCTGAACTCAGTACATGCTTATCATCTCAACCGGTTCCCCAGAGGGATTACCTGAACTCAGTATATAACAACAAACCAGACATTTCCATAGTTGACCAGATGATGATCACAATGATCGAAAACATTTGTCGTTTTTAACTTTATATATAACAAATTCGTATCTGAAGTACATTTATTGATATTAGAGGCTTTAGATCCATGTTTTTTTGTGTTTACCGTTAATCTCAAACCGCAGTTTGAGGTTTGCCATATGCAGTCAGAAGTTAAGAGCAGTTTGTCCATTTAGGTAGAAGTCAACCGCGGCAGTGTAGTGTTGGCGCCGCCATATTGAATAACACGATTGTGCAGCATTCCGGTTTCAATGATACATACATGTAGCACAGTATAGTTGTTCATTGATCTTAAAATTCATATCAATTAAAAGCTGAAGGTTTGTTTTACATAACTACAGCATGCCCATACGTGAGATAATTTAAAATTTAGACAGAGAAATGTCGAGGTAAATGACTCACGTGAAAACCTACCTCCAGCCGTTCAAAACGTCAAGAAAACATAGCAAACGTGACGACTGGCACTTGTCACGTGACTGTCAGCGGTTTGTGGTTTGCGGTTTCCAGCTACAAACGTGGATCTAAATCTATCTAGTAAATACTTCCTAACTTACCTGCAACTGCAGACTAATGGCAAACAAACTGTCAATGTTACTATGCTTTGTCCATTTATGATATACAGCCGTGAACACAGGCAAAGAGGATCAGATAAGAGATTTCTTTGAAAGCAGCTCAGAGGAAGACTCTGGAACTTCAGAAATGTTGAGACTTCTGGCCTCATCTGCAGAGCGAGTGTGGAGAGTGCTGATAGAAGAGAAGAGAGAGGTTTGTCCTTTTTTTATCAGCCGCTTCGACATGTGCTACTCTGTCACGTGTTGTTCATATTCCTTACAGATACACACTGGAAGCTGTTATAATGCTTGATCTGTTGTTATTTTGCAGCTTATCGACGATGCCTTCAAGCCAATAGATCTTCCTAGACCCACTTTCACTTCATTCACAACACCAAGAGATGTCATGGACTTTATGTAAGTCGTATTGTTGTAAAAATGTGTTTCATTTTGTTCTAAGAAAATTGTAAGTCATGTTGTTGTAAGAAAATATAATTTGTTTTGTTGTAAGAAAGTATAATTCGTTTTGTTGTAAGAAAATGTAATCCATTTTGTTGTAGAAAATGTAAGTCACATTATTATGCTTTACAGCATGCCCAACTAACAGTTCTGTGTTATGATAGGTCTAACAGTGGTGCTGGCACCAATATGAACTTGGACCTGAAGTCTGTACGGTATGTGAAGTAATACTGGTCTGTTGCTATCCATGAAACACATTCAGGATAGACTTTGCGCTCCAGTGAACAGGTTGCAGAACGTTTCCATCGGGTGACCCGGTCCAGCGGATAGAGGACTGGGACTAGTTCTAAAGGACAAACCATTCTCAATGATAATATGGCTGCTTATAGTATAAAATAGGGTAGATATAGTGCACTCTCGGATTGACTATAACAGATGGCAAAAAGAGTGTTTTGTGTCAGAGGACAAAGACACTGATTTTAGCTTCATCTTATTCCTATTTTGTAAAAGCAATGAAATGGCTACTTGTGTCTATAAACTGATAAGACTCGCTGAAATTTGTAGAGCACTCGAGAAGCAAGACAAACGCTCGTCTTTGTCTTGTGTTCCTCGTAAACATCTCATGCTTCACTACTTACTGCGTGTTTTATCAGTTTGTTGACACTCGCAGCCGTTTTATATTGCTTACAATGCTAACAACACCTATTTCATGCTGGGCCTGCAGTAATAGACGTCTTCACAGTTTGTCAGGGTCGGCCACGGTTATTGAAGATAAAGTATCCACAGGATTTTTTAAACGGGTATATGGTACATGTATATTTGCACGGGAATTTGGGTATTTGGTATATTTAATTTGAGATTTGTTATTGGTCATCCTGCATCCTCGTCAGTTTTAAGTTTGTACCATTTGGTACCATACTCTTAGCGACACTCTCAGTGCTCAAATGTAACTCTGTTTCAGACTGCTTATTGGTGAAAAGGCAACCAGGATTTGGATGGAGTACATCTCGTCTGAGGAGAAACGGAAAGCTGAAGCGCTTAGTCAGCAGGTTGGTAGTTTGTTGAGGGGGAAGTGCGTGATTGGAAAGATATCAGGCAAAGTTCAGCTTACGAACCTGGCTTACACTTGTTCTACTGCCCTTGTCTTTTAGCTTGGGGTGATCGCTGGTTGTGGGAAAACTTAAATTTGAAGTATAGTTCCGGAAGTCAAAGTACATTTGGAACACCAAAAATAATAAAAAGACACGAAAGCGAAAGCTCACCTCGGGCACTTTCAGGCCCGAGTAATTACAAATCATTCCTTGTGAATACTTGGCTATATTTTAAAAATTATATACTAACATTGACTTGCATCAACAGTTCAACAAATGGGCTTCTACTTGAAATGAATTATCAGTAGCGCTGATTCACAGGCATAAAATTGTGATGACTGAATCCGTGTAGGAAGAGAACTGAACGAGCGTTTGACTGTCAGACTTATCGTAAATAATGGGTCATTGCTGTTCAAAAGCTTACGAACCTGGCTTACACTTGTTCTACTGCCCTTGTCTTTTAGCTTGGGGTGATCGCTGGTTGTGGGAAGACTTTGAAAGTGGCATCATAGCCTTTCCTGCTACCAGCAAAGTGCCATTTCAAAGTTTAAGAAAGAACAGATCCAAAGTTATGTGGTAATGAAGTGTCTCCAACATAACTTTATCTGTTGGCCAGTCCCAATAATGTAGTGCTACAATTCCTTACTTTTCCCTTGAGTTTAATGGTTAGTAGTGTAAAACATTACTAAAGCACCCCATCCGCTTTCCTGCAACTGCCAAAGTACTATTCAAAAGTAAATAAACAAGTGTCAAAAGTTGCTCCAACAGAATGTTGCCCATTGTTAAGAGCATTACTTATAATACAATACAGACCAGTGCACATTAGGGGCAAGTGCATCCCCGTCCCTCTCCTCCCCTACAGCCATGCTTGTCATGTGGTAACTGGTTTGTTTGTCTTGTAGAAACCTGTTTCCAAACGGTTGACTGTGAGAGGCTTGGGAAGTGCAAGAAAATTCAAGAAAGAAAAACAAGATTACAAGACACTTGTAAGAGATTCCTACAGGTGGACCCTGAATCACGTGACCGTCGTGCGAGATCTGGTGAGACTGCATTACAAGAACCACATTCAGGTGAGGCGTGTTGTTCTGGCTGACGCATTGTAGTTGTTGACCCTAACGACGGGGTTCACACAGAGTCTAGATAAATTGGAAAAAGTTTGAAAGTATTATGATCTGTTTTTCAGACCTTAACAAGAATGAAAAATCAAGTTCAGGTCTAGAAAAACCTGGATTGTGTTGCATTTGCAACTTCTTATTAAGTATACGCTAACTACATGTAGGAGAATTTCATTTTGCATATATAATGAGGACCTTGGAAACATTTTTTTAACTATCAGTCGCAAAAGCACCAATACTAACTCCTTTCTAATACAAGCGACGTTGCGGATCAGTTCAAACTCCTTAATTTGACTGTTGTGGTATTATGATTTAACTGAACTCAAGTGACATTTAGACAGACAGCGTAGTTCATTTTCATTTTCCTCTCATGTCAAGTCTTTGGAAAACAAATATATCGGTTTGGGAAAAGTTTGGAAAATGTTTGGAAGTCAATACGAAACCCGTGATTAATATCAGTAATATGTGTACAGTATATCAACTTGGCTAAGTTTGAGATCATTAAAAAGCCTCAGTAGCACAGAATGTCCGTACAGTTTCAACTGTTACATTGACAGCCATTAGGGGTAATAGCCTATAGTTACAGTAAAAGAGCCACTTTTGGAGACAGGAACGTAACGAAAGTTACTCAAAAAGTCGTATTTTAGGACAAACATGCAGTATTTTCAGGCGAACACTGGCACTAACAGTACGTGAGATGCTACCAAATGCATTAAAAGGTATACGTACTAGTAATGAGAACTAAACTGTGACATTTGAGATGGAAGCATTACTAGTGGAAACAGTGTGTTCACCTATAGTACTTAATGTGGCTTTTAAATGTTTTGCTTCACTACAGAATTACAATCTAATCTCCAAGTCAGTTGCGGAGGACTGGGCTCTAATGGAGGCCGATATTACGCGAGAACGAGGCTTGTGGGGTCCGCCTCATGGATCCAAGCTGGACAAATGGGCGCTGGACATGGTAGAAGGTATTTGTTCTTGAATATATGTTAAACTAAAAGGTAAAAATAAAAATCTAGCAGCTATTGCACTGTCTGTTTGATCGTATGCTATCACTTCAAGTTCTGCATAAACATGTCACTAGACTCCCTCAGAACAGAAATAGGTGCAGGTGCGTCTGTATCCGGGGCATGTGTTTGACCTGCTCCTTTATGTGAGCGCATTCCCTTGAAATGGCTGTGAAGTACTTTGGAAATACCTTTGTTTGATTGGCATAATTCACTTTGTTGGCAGAATCAAAATTAGTTTCTTTTAACGAAGTTGCGGTCATGGCACTGATACAAGAATTGAAGCTCAAATTCAGTTGACAAATAAAGTTCCACATTTAAATTGATGAAACATTCGAATCAAAATTTGTCTGATCAGAAATTTCAGTGACCCACAATGTATCACTTGTAAGCAGTGGACTGTTACTGAACTGTGATTTGTATTTTTTGCTAGCAGGTATTCTCAATTGCAGTTGTATTTTTTTTATCTTCAGGTCCTCATCGAATGCGCAAGAAAATGTGTCGTAATGACATGTTCTATGTTCATTATCCGTTTGAGGCACAGCTGCACAGACATCGCTCGGTGCGTTGAGTTGTCGTACAAAGTCCGTTGCCCATTATTTGAATATTTTTATTCAACCTTTTTTCTACAATTATTCCTATGCCTGTTTGTCTCACTGACACCTCTTCCCAGTGTCTGTCTGTCTACTTGTTTGTCAACTCTGGTAGACTAGTTGTTGTTTTTTTAAATTAGGTTTTCTACGTCGGCGAGTAGGCCAAATGATGGGATTGATCAACTAAAAGTTGATATGTTATGTATTTCGCCGTGAGGGTGAAAGTTTTCAGCTGACGTTTCGAGCGCTAGCCCTTCTTCAGAGCTTGCATAACATATCAACTTTTAGTTGATCAATCCCATTACTTGTTTGTCAACCTGGCAGACATTCTGTTGGTGGGATATCTTGCTGGTATGTCTGTGTAATGTCTGTATAGAATCCGTGGTGGCCGTTATGTCTGTCTGTGTTCCTGTGTTGGACACACTATTGCTATGTTTCTCACATTAGTCTCACATTCACTCTGTTTGATTCTTTCTCGCTTACTTCCCTTTCTATAGATTAGCATGCATTTTTGTTTCTCCTTTACACATTGTTTATGCAAGCATGTTAGCTTCAATTTAGCATTGCTTCAGTATTCCTTTTGAAATACTATGTTACCCTTTCTCTCCCATCTCACTTTCTCTGACCAATCTGCGTCTATAGTTAATTACTTTAACTTTTGTCTTTGTTAATGCCTGTTCAGAAGTGCAAGATAAAGCAGACACGTGACAGGTGCTCTTTTAGTTGAACGCTATATTTAGACAAAGAACACTTGACTCGTGTAGCCGGAAGCTAGCTTTATCTTACACGTCTAAGGAAGCCTTTACTCTTACACAAATGGTACATGTCTCTTCCTGTATAGCATTGCTTTTGAAATACAATGTCTCTCTTTCTCTGACCAATCCGCATCTACAGTTGTCTCTCTTACTCTTACACAAATGGTCCATGTCTCTTCCTGTATAGTATTGCTTTTGTCTTTCTCTGTCCAATCCGCATCTACAGTTAATTGCCTTCGCTTTTGTCTCTCTTACTCTTACACAATTGGTACATATTTCTTCCTGTAGAAGCCCGGCAAGTACAAGTATCCAGTTAGTTTTGACAGTAAACACTATTACATGCTGAGAGGACGGATATCTCCCGGGGTGGGGCCAATAGAATCACTGGCCCAGCAGCAGGTATCGACTGTGGAGGACAAGAAGAGACCTGTCACTCTTCGGGCAATTTCTACTGATCCCAGCTTTGTAAAGGAAGCAAATGAAGGAACTGGGGTAAGTAGGGTGACTCCAGTTAAGACTTTATACTTGAACCAGCAGCAGGGTGGGCAGAGTTTTGAAATAGGCTTCCTATTGTTCTCTTGGCAGTGGAAGGATCTGCAGTACGTAAAAATAGAACATCACCTTCTAACATTTAATTTGGCCAACCAAAGGGTGATTAAAAACATCTAAATCGTCCCTGTGTTTATTTTGTGTTGTAGCGCTGCAAATTTGAATTAATGTGAAATCACAGGCTTCACCAATCTACCGCTTTCAACATGCTTGTACAGAACCATGCACCACTACAGAAATTTCAGACGTACCTTATACAGTCTAGTTTGCAAATATGTTTCGTTAAGTGGATTTGTTTTGTAATGTTTGGAGACAGAGTCTGACAGATGCAAGCAAACCCTAGATCCTGCCGTGTGATCATGTTGTTTTATTGACTGTTACAGAGTCAATTATCAAGAACATGCATTCCAAGAACATGCAAATGATATAGAAACAAAACATACACAGTTATAGTTTCTTAAATCGCATAATACCTGAGGTTCCATACATGGGGTTCTTAAAGGGGCTATGTCACGGGTTTTTGCAGAACAAATCCTTTACAATCATGAAACACGAGTCTTAAGTTCAACATAACAACAATAAATGATATAATGATTATATATTAGTTGAATTATGTAAAAGCAATAAGTGTCTAAATATATGAAACAAAATTTTGAGAGCGAATGGTTTAAACGTATTTAATGTCTAGCCCGGACAGAAAATAAAATGTGAGTTTGTAATCCGTTTTAATCTTCCCCAATTTTAGCCATCCACGCTCCTTTATGGCTTATTATCATCTTTTTGGTGTTTTTCTATCTCGGTAACCTGTTATTTTTATATTTCCTTTGATTTGTGGAGAATTTCGTACATCTGAAAAATGCCTTGAATAACCGTGACACAGCCCCTTTAAACCTCCAAATACCAGGCAGATATATTTACTAGAACACTATGGGATGCACATCAGAAGATACGATATGTGAAGCTAATCCCATGCACAGTACCTGATCGAGTAGTTAGCCATATGAGTACCATAACGCTTTTCCAGTTCTTTTGAAACGCTTTTCTGCAACAAATGAAAATCATGTAAAATAAAATTAAACCATGTACCAGCTACACAAACAACAAAACTATAATACTCTTTCAACAACTAAAATTGATGTTTAAGAACGATTTTGAATCTATTATCTGTTAACCCTATTCAGACTGGGCCTTGTTGGAGTTCCTCCGACTGTGGAGGGGGGGGAGAGGCTGAAGGTGCCCGCGGCCTGTAGCGCCAAAACCATGAGAAATAAGGAAACGAAATTTTTGTGTGCTAATTATTTAATTATCTAATGGTAATTAGTAATTTAAATGTTGACATCAATCCGCAATTTTGGATTTTATCGCCGCCATCTTGGATTTTTCAATGACACCAGAACATTTTCGTAACTGGTTGAGATATTATCAAAAAGTTTCAAAATGAACTTTTGGTAACAAAATCGATAATATTATAGCATTGTATTAAAATTGTATTAAAGGGGAAAATTCTCAAATTTGGCCAGATCTGTTACTCAAAACATGGTTGTCATGGAAACAAGTTAGGCCCTGTATTCAAGTTTGGCACATGAAAACATTCTCCGATGAATTTTAGGAAAGGTCACAAAGTTTCAGCATCTTATCTTTTATTTAAAATGCTTCTTTAGTTTGCAATCGGCGTTAGCACTTTCAACCCCGCTCCCCCCAGTCTGAATAGGGTTTATTCTTTTAAATGTAATGATAGCAACTCGGGCTACTGCAGTTACTCAGTGCATCTATATCCTCAAAATAATAAAGTTCGTATAAAAGATAAAACACTCTTCTGGGTTCAACTTGTAAAACTTATAAACACGCGGTTTCTAAAATATTACAAACTTTTTGCTGATTTTTCGGCTTGGATGAAAGAGAGAACCTTGGCATAAATACCCTCTCAATTCCAATGACCTGGATGTAGCGAAGGTTTCCCGGCCAGGGACTGGGACTGACTCCTTGTCTTACAAAAATCATAAATGCATTCATTTCCCCGCTCCGTGGTAAAATGAATTCCTTTTTGGACCAAACGGATCATTCATCATCATGAAAAAATATAAAACATTATAAATATCCTACATAACGAAAACCGTTTGGTTAAAACTTTTGAAATTTTACGACAATTTTTGAAGAGTTTTAGGGTCTGTTTACATGAAGGAAGGTTGATCCTAGCGCCAGGGTCAACCTAGCAGGCGATTGAACCTACCGTCCTTATATAAGCTGCTTTCTGTTTACATGACCCGGTTTAGATTTGCACCGGGTGATGGGATCAACCTGGTACTAGGA
>JAOBYG010139316.1:0-10745 GCA_025403545.1 Epizoanthus stellaris
GGAAATGCCGTTGGCGCTCATTTGTTTTCACTTGTTACAATACTGTGGCCTCCCCTTCCCCCACACACACACACACTTAAATCCGCCATTGACTACCATCCCCTAAGGAGGCCGATATTTTGTCCGTTTTCCTTTGATTTCAGTATTACAAATGAGTTTGAACCAATGAAATCACCTTGTTTACTTTTTTAGTAATAACTCTTTTTGTCTTACATCCAGTTAGCTAAAGTTCATACGAGGAGTTGATTGTAAATGCTTCAACTAAGACAAACATTGTTTGAATGTACATTTTGAAAAAGAAAAATTATAAAAAAGCTATTTCCTATTCAAATTTGCAGGTACAGAGTTCAAACCCCTCGATTCTGATCAATAGTAGTAGTAGTAGTAGTAGTAGTAAAAATTTAAACATTTATTGCTTTTAACTCACTCTGAGGTGGACGGAGAGCCTTAACAGGTTTCTCAACCCAATTGAGAAAGGTCTCCGAGGGCCTACGGTTTAACGTTCTTATCGGTCTACTACTACTAGTAGTAGTAGTAGCAGTAGTAGTAGTAGTAGTAGTAGAAGTAGTAGTAGTAGTAGCAGTAGCAGTAGTAGTAGCAGTAGTAGTAGTAGTAACAGTAATGGTAGTAGTAGTAGCAGTAGTAGTAGCAGTAGCAGTATAGTAGTAGTAGTAGTAGTAGTAGTAGTAGCAGCAGCAGCAGTAGTAGCAGCAGCAGCAGCAGCAGCAGCAGGAGCAGCAGCAGCAGCAGCAGCAGCAGTAGTAGTAGTAGTACCAGCAGTAGGTAGTAGTACTACTAGTAGTAGCAGCAGCAGCAGCATGCTGAACAATAAAGCAGTTACTGATATTAAGCACCGGTTAGAGATATTAATAAATTAGGTTAGTGCAAGGATGGATAAGTGCATACAGTTTTCTTTTGCTCAAGGTATTTCCTTTTATTTCTGTCCAAAAGCAAATTAATATATCTAACGCGTTAACAGGAATGAGGGGTCTTGTCGATTTTCAGGTCGTACTATACAAATCGCATCAGCTTATAAAACAGCCATAGATCAGCGAATACTGGCTCAGGCGTTTTTAGCGTATTTCAAAAAAACTGTTTTTTCCACCATATGTCTTGGCAAGTGTTGTTTTAATGGACTTGACTAAGGATGAAGGCAAAGAAATACGATATGGTGCTTGTTACGTCATTAATTGCTCCGAAAATGACGATCTAAAAGTCCAAATATGGTCTAGTCCATTAGACCCCTTTCTTGTTAATGTGCTACATATATTTGAGCGAGGTTGAAATGTGATTGAAAAAGACGCTTTGGTGCACATACGTGGACAGGCATTTATATTAATACTTCTTCAACGTCAGTGTGTTCCATCAATACTCATGGAACTAATTTGTTTTGGAAAAAGTCAACTTTGAAGAAATAGCTTGACGTATTGCTTTATAAGAAGCGTGAAATGAGAAAACACGGGTACAGGGGTGGGATAGCTACTCCCATTGTTTTCAGCCGCGCGGCCGTGGACCGTGATCTCCCCACTATCCCGTAGCTATCCCCCCTGCACGGGTACTTATCCGCTCTTGTTCAATGTTATTAGAGAATCCACCGCTGTAACTCAAGTAGTTTGGCAAACGTGATTGATATACAGTTACATATATATGGTTGTTATTAGGTAGTTAATATTAAATTTGGATACAACTGCAATTAATTTTACTTTAAGCTTTTTTGATGAGCATCTGACCATTTTATCAAACTTGCGTAAGACAAGTTTTAAAAATTATCGATATATATAGACTTAGCCACTGCCAGAAAGGATAAGTGGGTACAAAACGTAGGAGAATACTAGAAAATGGTCTAATTGTTATTTGAGTACCAAACGAAGTATTGCTTGAAACACATCTCGTGCAGTTAATACATTCGATATGGAATGTTTTCTTACCTATCATTCTTAGAGATAGTAGGTTTGCTTTACACCGTCACCTTCTTGAATGTGGTAGCCAACTTGTATCCCTGGCTTTATCATCTAGTTTATCAGAACGACCTGTGTAATTCACAACGATAGGCAATAAAGAGTTACAGTGAACAACGTTCCTTATATCTTGCTTAGTCCCTAGGCCTCTTTGCTGGACGCGCGGTATTCGATGCGTGACGGCACGCGCCGAATTCGCGTTCCAGGCACTTTCCGATGGTGACATCAGCAGTAGCTACCGGCCACACACCTCAGGAGTAGCTAAAGGGACTTGGCAACCAAACCGTAAAATTCCGAAAATAAGCCCCTCCCCCTGAAAATAAGCCTCCCAAATGTCAGACGGGTAGATCCTTCCAATAATAATCCCACTCCGCAAATAAGCCCATGGGCTTACATAAGGATTTGTCTTAGAATATAAGGAAATCAATCTGTTCCAGATTTGTACTGATTTAGTGAATTTTAATGACTGGGCATCCAGAACTTTTTTCTATCGTTACTGTGATGGGGGGCTGCAACTGTTTAGAGAAAGAGTGTTGTGTTACGGTATGATGCAATAAAGCTTGTAATCAATTTTTGAAATGCGACTTCCCTCCAATAATAAGCCCACCCCGAAAATAAGCCCCAAAAAAGTGCTTTGAAAAATATAAGACCATCGGCTTATTTTGGGAATTTTACGGTATATCTAGTTAGGAGTCGTCCAGCGTACAAAACGTACTCTTTTTCCAGACCCCCTCCCTCTCCCCAAAAGCGTACAAACTGAAAAGGAAAAAATGCGTACATGTAACTTTAACCCCCTCCCCCAAAAGTACGTTTTGTACGGTCGTGAAAATGATGAAAAAAAATGGTTGACCCCTTACCAGATAGTACGTGAGCTTTGATTATACCAATGCCAGCATCTAAGCATAATTTTAATGGTAATTGTTTTATTTAATAATATTATGATACCAAATTCGCCCAAGGGTACTTGATCCTATCCATCCCGGACATTTTTGGCACATTGTGCTCCACCCTCCCCCTCCCTGGTGTGGAACACTGGGTTCTTTAGTTGTGGAAGTAAGAGGCCTTTTACTCGGTCTTAATGTCGATTTGGGCGTATAAGAGTGTGGTTGCACCATTTTGGTAACTACACACGACTGTTCCAGATCCCCTAAACAGAATATTAATTAAATTCTTGTCTCATATTAAGTATTTATTACTCGCGCAATTTGATTGGCTGAGCCTTATTTGGAAGCGACCTCGGGTTCAAAGAGACACCGCTTCGGGAAGACGATAAAAATGGCGGAAAACCTTTGATAAACCAGTCGGAGTGCTTCATACCAAATATTAGAAATATTTTGGCTTTTACGTCATTCTCGGATCCCGACTGTTGATAGGAGATGAGATATTAAAACTTATGGATTCAGAATTCTCATTGTTGCGAAATTGGAGAAATGAGAGATGGTGAAAGTGATAGTTGGTACTAAGCGTTCGCTAATGTTGTCAAAGTACGGTGTGTTTAATGCTGCATAATTTGGAATTGAAAATTGCTTAAGATTTAATAACATGTTTGTAAATTCTTGAAGCAATGTCCTATTCAACAATAATAAAATTATTGTTCGATGACAATTACTTTCTTTGTAGCGAGTCTTGAAAGTTGCCTGAAAATTGCACCTCGAACCAGGCCTCCGTGGGTGTCAGTCCGGTTTGAAGTTTGATCGCCGATAACTTAGGCATTTTAGAATATTTTCACAAACGAAAGCCCATTTCGTCACTTGCACATGATGCCCTTTCAGCACCGAAAAAATAAAGGAAATCTATTTTTCAAACCCGAGGCGACCGGACCGCTTTTACAGAGATGCCCTCTTAACTTCTCTTTAAATACTAGCCCAATGCCTTGCAGGTTTGTTACCTTGTGACAAGTCCTTGAGTTGTGTGAAGGATTGTATCTTCAACCACAAAGAACCTGGAGATGATATAGACCACAATGTTCAATTAAGTGCTTGAGAAATCTGTGTCATTAATGGACTGGTCATTAATTTAGAGATGACTGGATTGAGTAGAAATTCAGAAAGGGTATTTTATAATAGTTTTAAGGGTGTAATACTGAAAAGGTGGGGCTGACATTCTTCGGGGTCTAAAGGGCAGATCCCATCTAAACAAGACATCATTATTTCCTTGTAAGTTGTATCTGAGTGTACTTGTTAAACTGATGCTGTGATATACCGGTATTATACATGTATTATCATTGCATGATGGTTATGGTTACCGTAGTTCTCAAGATACTGAGCTTTAAAGTTTGACCTGACGATGTCAAAAGTGTGAGACAAACAGAGAAAAATTATGTTAAATTTTTTCTAAGATGCTGACTCTCTGTAATGTAGAAAAGTAACACAAGTTGTTGAATTATCTGTAACTAAATAGCAGGGAACTTTTCACTCCCTGGAGAACAAATATGCTTAATAATGACTCATGTATCTCAATAACTGGTTATCATACAATGATATTATTACATCTCAATAATTAGTTTGACATTACTTTAGAATCACATCAAACTAATAAAATCGCTAATTACATACATGTAGGTCTTATCAGGTGGGACCTGACCACTAAGTAGGGTCTCTTTGAACATAAACAATGGCCTTAATAAAAAGTAGGTAATTAAAAACAAAAAAATTAATAATAATTAATATTATTCTCCACCCCACCACGGTCCATACTTAATGATCAGACCTTTAGGTGGCTAACAAAAAATTATAAATACTCGTGACAACACTGTTATGGAGGTATCAGTACATGTATGTACATGTATACATCTTCTGTTAGTGTCGGTATGTTCATGAGAACTTTACATCTTTCATATTATTACAGTCAGCCTGGAGTGCTAGAACTTGCCCTGAGTCTGAGAAATGTCACCTCCTTTATGATTCTGACAATATCCAAGCTGACATACCCAACAATTTGATGAAAATATGCTCTGTAGGCCTCCAAAGACTCGCTCTGTAATGAGAAAAAACAGATGTACTGTCACAAGATATTCACTTTCTAAATGTACACCCAAATGTAATGATTGTATTAGAGGGACTTGGAACTGAAAGAGAGTCTGTACTAACAATAGTTACTGCTAACTGCCAGTACAGTATAATTATGGACCATGCATAATTTATGAGGTAATAGCAGGAATATTTATTTGCATTTAACTGTTAAGGACAAGATTCCATGAATTGATTGACTTTGTTTTTTATTAACTGCATGCTTTTAAATATTCTTATCACTTTTCCTTGAAGAAGGCTGTAGAACAGCCGAAACATTGGGAGGTTTTATACTGGTTTTTAAAAACATTTTAAAAACATTTTTAATACACCAGAGGTGAGTTCATTAAAGGGGAACTGAACCCTAACATTGATTCATTCCTAATAAAATTATTTGTGTTCATAAAACAATGTTTCAAAGTTCTTTTTTTCTTAACGAGAAAATTTTCCAAGCAATAAAGCCTGTAAAGCGTGAATTCCACACCTTATAGCCGCAATGACCGTCAGCACATATGTTTTGGTCAGCAGTCACTAATCCAAAATTGTGACGTAGGTCATGGGGAAATTATTGCTGCGCGTGACTTTCATTACTTGATAGCCGATTAATATTTTGGTCTTTGACTTCTTAAGAAATTAATGATTAGAACAGTGAATCATCCTCCAATCTGCAGATAAAAAATTTATGTGTTTCCCATAAGAGACGTCATAAATCTGAATGGAAGTCCGCTGACTCTTCATTTCTGAGCCGCCAGGCAAAGCAGTAAATTGTGTTTTTCAAAGCCCTACAAATTCCAAATTTTATGCATCAAGAGAAAAACAACTTTGAAACATTGTTGTACAAACCAAAAGGATTTTATTAAAGATGAGATGATTTTAGGGTTCAGTTCCCCTTTAAACATCATTGATAGAATGTTAGGTGACTAGACCAATGCTGAATATCCCTGTTTTTAACCAGTCACCTTTGTTCATAAACATTATTTAGTGATTATAGTGTGCACGATTGTATGTAACCCTTGATGGATGTAACCACTCATAATAATAAATACCTCTTATTAACCTACATGTAGTGTGAGGTTCCATACCATAAGTTATGGACTGAGTTATTTCTCCTCCTTATGGCCCAAGCACAGAGCACGTGGGCCATGAGAGAGGTGACAAAAATGAGGATCCATAACTTACAGTACAGACTGAGCTAATGAGGTTAATAAGAACGTTATTATAATTATGACCGAATCTTATGATTCCCTATGTTGGGTCCATACCGAAAGTTATGGACCTCAAATTGGCCAATCATAGTGCACAAAATTACTCAGCCATATAATAAGTTTAAAATATATTTCAATAAAAGGGGCATGGGATAAATTACACATGTAGACCCCAACACTATCTGGGAGGGGACTTTGCTTTCCTCTCCTACGTGAGGGGGGATTCCACCCCAGCTCTGCACCATCACAAATACTCACAATTGCTCCATGGTTTGGTTGCAGTGCCAGTCGAGCTTGTTTCCTTCTCTGTTTCCTGTAGTAATGCTCAAAGGTATCTCGTTCCCCCTACCAAGAATGTATTAAATTTGTAAACTAAGATAATTAGAAATAACAGAGAAGCTCCCCAATACCTACACACTCAGGCATGCATTTTTTGGGAGAAAAAATTTAAAATACGGTAATACAAAATAAAAAGCACAGTATTTGCACAGGGAACCCACATGTTGTTTTCATCTTTTTTAAATAAGATTTGCAGCTAATGTTACTACCTGCCTGTTGTCGTCTCTTTTCTTTTAATAATCTATGAGAAACAGCGAGAATGAGGCCGATTTAATGCGAGCGCCATCTGTTATCAATCGAGATGACTCATCATACGATATATGTGACAGGCGCTACTGACCTTGAAACCACGGGGAATCTGGCAACAAATTGAACTCTCGAGTCTCGTGTTTCATTTCCACCTCATTGGCTTGCGTATAATTAGATTAAATTTTAAATTATTTTAATTGGAATTTAATCAACGGTAAGGGAGAGACAAGAGATGAAACTGCAAGATGCTTTCGTACGATCTGTGCCAATAGTACAGTGGACCACTTACTAACCGCAAGATGTCAACAGCGGGAGTAAAACAACAATGCAATAGCGCTTGTCTCAGAAAGGAGAATGCAGAAATCTGAAGGAAATTATCCCGACAAGAAATAGAAGAAGCAAACATAAGAAAGAGAGATAAGAGAATATTTGAACTTGGCGTCCCGTGAAAATCTAGCCGGAAATACAACCCTCTTCAGTTGATGGAGGAACTGTATTGTTGAAGTTCAATTTCAATTTCCATTGTAATCGTGGTGTACCGTGCATTTATACTGCAGTAGGTAGATTGGAATGTACTGAATATCTGAACGTCAACTGCAGCAATCGATGCAATAGAAATCATGTCGTACGTGAAGTCAAAGTTTTCAAAATCTTGTTGGTGGACGTTATTGTTACCCTGGGTGCCAGAGGTTAGAGCCGCTCAAGTGGCAGGAGAAAATTAAAGAACTGGAGGCTTAAGGCTGATGAAGCAAACCGTGAAGGCCGCAGGTCGAACTTTCGGTCTCCAGGGTACGTTATTGTAGCTTGGTAGGCCCGGAACACACACACTAGCTGTGACGAGTTACCACTGTATGGTCCATTGAAAATAAATGAGAAATAGATCATTTCATTGCTGTACCAGTAAATTAAAGTATAATGGACCAAACGTGCCATCGCATCGGGAATCACATCTTTTCATCTCGGCATCAATAATGAATATTAATATAAAAAGAATAAAGACGAATTTTGAAGCCGCCAAGCCAAACATAGACAGTTTTAAAAATGTCAACAAAGCTGACCTTTCCCTTGCACGCTTGATCTGATCATATTTATGTTTCTGTAATCACTCCATCCAGCTGTCAAAATAACAAAGGGCCTTGATTGAGATTCGCCACGTGTGAAGAGAAGTGGTCCTTACTATTGGCACAGATCGTACGATAGGTGAACTTCTAATTCATTCCGCGATTTTACTAAAAGTTTAGATTTATTTTAGATGAAAAGAAAAGTACAATATACTTCAACTATTAATTAAGCAATTGACAAATTACGAGAACACAAATCCAAATAGTCAACTCTTACAACGGTCAACGCAAAAAGAAATGGGCACTCAAATAGTATTTCATCCCTTGTCTCTTGCCAAATAGAATACATTAATTGAAACACGAGACGAGACTCAATAGTTCAATTTGTTCCCAGATTCCCCGCGGCTTCAAGGTCAGTAGCGCCTGTCACGTATATCGTATGACGAGTCATCTTGTTTCTCATAGATTATCGAAAGAAAAGAGATGACAACAGGTAGGTAGTAACATTAGCTGCAAATTTTATTTAAAAAAGACGAAAACCCTGTGGTATTTGTACCAATTTGATATGATACAATTTCAGGAGTTTTCCAGGGTAGAAAATAGTTTTTCCAGGACCCTGTCCTCGATTACTTCACAGCACTAACAGTAAAAATATCAGCACTAAATCACTACAAACCTTTCAAAGTTCTACAAAACATTACACCCGTACCCGAGTTGTGAAGTATTGACATAAATTTAGTAAAATCACCTCCAAACTGTTGATTATAAATATACCAAACACTGGTAAACGTTTGTGCAAGCCCGGGCTTGTTTTCTTCAAACATTTTCTCTGCAAAATTCTTTGAGTATTCCAGAAGTAGATGAAACTTGTTACTTGTTTTTTCCATGAGTTTTCCACCGCCCTGGAAGAAAATTTTGAAATATCAGGAGTTTTTCAGGAATTCCACAAGTAGTGTGAATGCTGAAAACAAGACAAAGTTTTCCAAAATATTGAAATTACATTTTCCTGTCCTGTTTGAGTTACATGTAAACCAAAGACCAAGATGTCTAAGGTTTTTTTCCTCTTCTCTTTCCTCTCTTTTTTTTTGTGTGCTTTTCGTATATTTGTATTTTGTAATTAATTCAATTTAGTACCCTGCAAGCAGAGAACTTTCATATGAGAGATCTCTGCTCGCAGAGTATAGAATTCGTGGAACACATTATAATCGACCAACACATTGTCATCCTAAATAGCGGCAGTCTGACTCGATTAGTCCAATACTACTTTTCAGACTGCCGGTATCTTACATTGTACACTCTGCATTTTTTTCTCCTTCATTGTATACATGTATTTGTAGATACAAAATAAAGTTGTTGTTGTTGTTGTTGAAAAACAACCGGCCAGAATCATCTGCCAGAATGCAGGAATGCTATAATATTATTATTTCAATCTTTTCCAGGGAAGTATGCCCCCAGACCCCCTAAAGACCTTCTTCATCAGTCCCACATCTACACCAATAGCTGCCTCCACCAATGCAGTGTGCGGAATCATATATATTAATAAAAAAAATTATTACACTATCTACCATGTATATACTGACATTCTTGAATACTAAATTGTATGATGAATATTTAGGATGGATTTCTTGTGTCACAAGGTAATGTGGCTGTGACTTCAGTGAAATGGAACTCCATATAATTATCAAACAAAAAACAGTACCTTTATTTTATCATCAAACATTCAGACATTTTCAGTGCTTTCCATTTGAAAATCACAGGTGAGTAGCAAAAAGCTCACCTAAAGCATTGTAGGTGAGTGAATCACTGTGAGTCAATCACTGTTTGTTGCTGAGGTGAGTGATTTCAGTGATCAGGTGCACGTTTTTTCAATCTCTTCAAGGTGAATCTAGGTGAGTGATGGTGTTGCGAGAGCAATCACTCACCTTAAATGACAGGCACTGCATTTTAGTATTAATATTGTTCATATATCGTATAACTACAGGGCTCAAAATAACCGCTAGCTACTTGCAATACTGCTAGTGACAATCCCAAGAATTGTTTGTTTTGCTAGTAGGAAGTTTCTCACTAGCGATATTCTTGCTAGTGCTGTAAATGTATATACATATAGATTGGAGCTAATTTCCATTATTTTGCTGTGTATCAATTAGGATGGGCATTTTACAGTCTGCACAATCTACCCATAATCATGCATGTGCACAGCTAAAGCTTGTAAGAAGAGTACCATTGAGAAAATATGAAAGCATTACATGCTTACTGAACTGAGGATCACACAGCAGGGCTCAGACAGTGCCTTATAATTCAAGACAATACATGCATTTATTATACAGTACGTACATAGAAGTGTACAATAATAGCAATAGACGAATACGAATATCCTGCATTAGGCCCGGTTAAACCGGTTTTTAAAATGACATGTCCAGATTTTTTTAACACGTTCCGACCAATAGCTTCCAAAATCCGTGCAAACAAAGTGTGTTGCAGAAAATTCTGGAAATCTTCGAAACTGTTTGGAAATCTTCGGAAGTGCTCGGAAATCTTCGGAAGTGTTCGGAAATTTTAGGAAAGTGTTTAAAAAGACCTGGAACAAATTTTAGTGATCTTTAGAAATTTTCGGAAAATCTTCGGAAGTCTTCGGAAAATCTTCGGAAGTGTTCGGAAATTTTCGGGAAGTGTTCAAAAAGTCTTGGGACAAATTTTGATGATCTTTAATTATTTTTTTTAAATCTTCGGAATCCTTCGGAAATCTTCGGAAGTATACGGAAAATCTTCGGAAGTGTTCGAAAAGTCGATGGAACAGTACCGTATAATAAACACCTTATTAGGCGGTTAACCAGCCAATATGGCTGGGTATTTTTACTCGTCGAGTTGTATTTTGGCTTGCCTAAAGGCTCGCCAAAATACTGCCAACTCGTAAAAATACCCAGC
>JAOBYG010139427.1:0-10745 GCA_025403545.1 Epizoanthus stellaris
GTCGTGCACACTACAGTGGCTGTCACTGTAAAACCAGCCGCCAAAAATCTAAAAGTTAGAGAGAGAGAGAGAGAGAGAGAGAGAGAGAGAGAGAGAGAGAGAGAGCGTGTGTGTGTGAATGAATGTATGTGTCTGTGTGTGTGAATGAATGAATGGCTGTATGTGTGTATGTGTGTATGTGTGTATGTGTGTATGTGTGTGTGTGTGAATGTGTGTGAATGTGTGTGAATGTATAATAATAAGTGTGTGTGAATGTATAATAATATGTGTGTGTGTTCCATAATTCTCTTGAATAATGAAACGGACCTGTGAATCCACGGTGGCCAACGTACCACTACAATTTAGTCATGGTCATACTTTTCTCTGTTTAACGTGGAATGCTTATAGTATATTACAATCAGTTCGTACATACCATCACGTGATCTTCCAGTCTCTTCTTCCTGTTGTCGCGTCTTTCTCCTAATGAAAATAATATTTCATCAGAAGCTGTGAAGTAGCGCTACAACGCTCCCCTCCCCTCCCTCCCCGTCCCTCCCTTCCCCTCCCATCTCTCTGATACGTCTAGATACTGATTGAAGTAAACGAAACATTATCATTTAATACAAAAGTTCACAAATGAAAAGCCAGACCCTGGAATAAAAGCAATATCCAACAAAATCTTTCAAACTGTATTTTCATTGTTATCTGTGCAGCGGTTCCTCGTGTAACTTACCGCCAAACAAAGAAGATTACGGTCAGGATTATCAGCAGCAACAGCAGGAGAAAGAAGATGCCAAGGAGGATGTTTAACAGGTTGGATCCACCGGACTCCGGCTCTGGTGCCTGCTTTGTTGGTGTCACCATTCGTGGAAATCCGGCCTGTTAACACAACACTAAGTAGTGAGCGCTTCTTTAATAGACCTTCGTAAGAATCCCATTCGCTCCAAAACTAATGTTACCAAATAGATTCCCTTAGTAACGTTCTCCTTCCAAACTGATGATACCAAACATAGTACGAGAGATGGACTCCCCTGGTAATATTGCCCTTCCAAACCGATGATACCAAACATAGTACGAGAGATGGACTCCCCTGGTAATATTGCCCTTCCAAACCGATGATACCAAACATAATACGAGAGATGGGCTCCCCTAGTAAGGGAGCAGGTCAAAACACACGCCCCAGACAGGGACCCACTTTTTTCACCGGACACAGCTGTCAACGCATGGTACCACCCCCACCCCCCCATTTTTGACCACCTATTTCCATTTAGTGGGGACCTAATGACAACGTAAGTACAGAAAATGAAGTGATAGCGAAAGACAAAGCAGACAGTACATTTCTTTCTAGATTTTGTCTTTTAGTTTCAGAGATATTCAAAAACATATTTTTTTAAATATTGAGTTTCAGCTCCCGGAGGAGACAGAGGGCAGCAGGCCCTATCCCCTACCCCCAAATGGGTCCCTTGAGAGGGCATGTGTTTTGAACTGCTCCCTTAAATGCCCCCTTCCAAATTGATTGTACCAAACATCGTATGAGAGATTGTATTCCCTAGTAATGTTCCTTTTTTCAAAATGGTGGTACCAAGCATAGTATGAGCCGGAAAAAGCGGATTATTTTAGTATATAAAATCTTCCCTCCGAACTGGTGGCACCCGAAACATAATATTAGAGATGGACATTACTGGTAATGTTGTAGGAAACATAGTATTAGAAATGGACTCTCCTAGAAAGTTTTCCCTTATCAACAAACAAAGTTCTTACATCTGTCTTGCTTGGGTTTCCGAGAACAGCAAAGCTGGTCATGTGACTACATTCGCAGACTGAGTGTGTGAGGTTGGAGTGCACGAGTTTGCATCCCTCCGATGACCACTCCCCTCCCTGGCCACTCCTGTACATATGTTCACAAGGAAAATATTTAGTTAAAGAAGCCGGCCAAAAATATTTGATATTATTGTGGCAGGTAAATAAGAAAAAATGACTTATTTTCTTTATGTTCTCACATATTACAACTTTGCGCTCCTGATGAGTACAATTTCTATAATATGTATAAAAAGAAACCTTGAATAATATACTTTCCAGCAAGGAAATCAAATACATAACTTTAGTGCCACTTTATAACTGAGAGGATGAAACTACCAGACCAATAACTAGAGGTACAAGAGTGGACGGTAGAGAATAAAATTGTATTTTGATCGATTACGAAACTGCACAAACTAAATATTGTCAATTCGTCCGTGCTGCATAATATTGCTAATCTGTTAAAGCGTAAAGATCACCCAAACATGTTCATGCAAGAATAAAACTATCACCTAGTTTTGCCATAATTCACGTCACAGAACCGAGAGCAATAGTAACGTAGAAATACTCACTTGACATTCCAGAACACACACCGCTGTGGCACCTTAGCAATGTTTTCCTAAACAGCAACAACAACGAATGAGACATTAGAACAGGAGCAATATCAAGAACTCAAGAGCTCAAGTGAATTGGAATAAGGGTAAAAAAGGAAGAGGGATGAAGAATGAATACGAATGATAAGATGTGATGGGAGGCAAGTGGATAGTCAAATTCAGTTCCATCGTTCTCTTTCCTCCTTTTCTCGTTACTTTGCCTCACTCCACGACTGTTTGTTCTATATTTAATATTACCCACTATTCTCCATGATTCCCTATAATCGCCCATCTTCCCAATTTTCTGAAGATCTTGAGAGATTTTCCATCATTCCTCATGATTACCTATTATAACACAACTTCCTCATTTCCTGGAAATCTTGAATTCGGTGCGCAGAAGAATCTAGCAACTCTTCTCATCTTTTCAGGAAAGGATGTAAATGGAATGATTAACCACAAGGATGAAAAGTGGAAAATTTAAGGCGATTAAACAGGACAAAAGTAATCTTACCTTGATGTGGGTTAACACAATTCTCACTGGCGGGGAAAGGTTTTCTCCCGGGGAGGGAATGGCTGTAGTTGTTATCATTTGGGTGCTCATACCCGTTCCATTGGAGACGGCAGAACTGTGAAAGATAGAAAGACGGGAAAACTTGGTAAACAGCCAACTAGATCTGTATGCCATGTATGATTACACTGTGCATTATAATAGTACACTAATCTGTCCAATGCACGGTAATCCTGACAAGCTTGTTTAAGATAATTGTATGCATGGTGCCATCCTCTAAGACCCAGGAGTGTCCTTGGGGTGAGAAAATACGCCAACAGGTTCCACTTAGCTTGTTCTTCATGGCACGCGAACCCTTCTATAGCGCACAGATCACAACCCTCATCTCTTGAACATCACAACACTACCTCAAACACCACATTGTCATCACAGAAACTGATTTTATCTTCTTATGTATGAAGTTTAACATGGTTTACCTTGCATTAGCGTTGTCTGGCAGTTTCTTTTTGGCCAGGAGATCGGCGACAGTGCGATACCGACAACTGATCAGATGTGTCTTCTCTTTGGGGCCTATGACACAAGAAACAGAACATATGAAATAATTAACATTATGATTAATAACATCACCCTCTCTGCCATTATTATCACCGTCATTATAATGCCAAGTACGGCTTCGTTTCTAAATTCTACTATTAGTGAAAGCGCTGTTTGTATGTCCGTCCTTACCTTGGAGGCCAGAATCGAAGATGGTAGGAGAAAACGTTATTGAGTCCGTCTTGTTGCTCCATTTTGCAACCTCAGGATCGTTGTAGTCAGGGAAGATTACAGCTTTGTTAGGATCTTCTTTACCAGAGTCGAACACCTTGATGCTCATCACTAAATAGCATGACATTGTGAATGGAGAGAAAAAGGCAGTGAACTCTTTATTCAGGCATAGATCTTGAAGTATAACATGACATTATGAATGGAGAGAAAAGGTTGTAAACTCTTTAATCGGGTATAGATCTTGTAATACAGGTAAGCAGAAAAATGTAGCCACCTCTCATTAGGGTTGAGCTGTAATGTTCCTATTACTACTTCATCGACACCTTTCACACATTCACAAAATATTGAAATGTTCATTATTGTTACCTCTGTAGTGAAATATCCTAAACACAAAATAAGGAATGGTACAGAAGGAAGTTGGATTACATTACATTATATTCTGATGCGTAGTTTTACAACCGTAATATAAACTGAACTTAAGTAAAATCAAAAGTCCATTTTTGTGCCTTCTCTGACCAACAACGAAAACATCGGTCTAGATATATTTAGCACATTAACAGGAAAACTGGACTAGACCATATTTGGATACCTAGAGCGTCATTTCCGGCACAATTAACGGCCTCACAAGTGTCCTATCATATTTATCTGCCTTCATCCTATCATTTCTCACTCTAAGGCCTTCGTCAAGTCCGGCGAACAAGGCTTGCCAAGAGATGTGGTGAAAAACCCCCAGAGTTTTCTAAAATACGCCGCAAAAAACACTATCTGCAAATTTTGACTTCTGTGCATGCCCCCACCAAAAAATAAAACTAAACACTGTAGTTTCTAGACATCGATATGAAAGCCAAATTGCACCTGTCTCTGGCTTTGTTATGGTGCAAGCGGAACTTAATTTGAGCCAGTACATTCGCTGGTCTATGACTGTTTTACAACCAGAAGTGAATTGTATATTACGGCTAGACCCCTTTCCTGATAACGGGCTAGATATTGTGTTATTAATTCAAGGAATATTTGGACATTATTGTTGATCTAATGTTTGTCTTGGAAAGCGATCTTTTTTACCAGAATCCCTTAACATTATTGGATTTTAAGATAAAGTCATATCGTTGGCCTACGTTTCAAATGATACATTAAAACAGCTAAAGATTTTAGTTGCAGCAAACGTTGTTGCAATGGAAAACCTCTTTCAGACAGGTGATTGATAAGAAAACGCTGTGAAGACGTTTTGGAGTGAAACATATTTTAATATGTTTCATGTTTAAAAACATGGCAGTCAGACAAGTTACTTACATATATTCCTGGTAATGAATGGTTTCTTTAAGTCGGCTGCAGCAAGTCTGTAGGACGCTTTGGCAGAGTATGATTCAATAGATCGTACCAGGTCCAACACGACTGTAGGGCCGGTAGACTTAGATTCCATGGACTGTTGCGAGAGAAATTGGTGATGCATTTAAAATAATTGTTAACTAGCCCATGTAGCCCTCACTATAGTCAGGGCAGGGGTGCTGGGTGTGCGGTGTGTGTGTGCCCTCACCATAGTCGAGGGCAGAGGTGCTAGCGTGTTTAGGTGTGTGTGTGTGTGTGTTTGTTTGTTTGTTTGTTTGTTTGTTTGCTTGTGTGTGTGTGTCTGTGTGTGTGTGTGTCCACACCCTAGTCAAGAGCAGAGGTACTAGCGTGTTTATGTGTGTTTATGCGAGTATTGAATGTTATCGTCAATGAGGGAAAATCATGCCACCTCTTTTACCAAACTTAAATTCGGTCTAATTTAGATAATCCATGATTTACAAAATGCGAATGAACAGAAATTGTTTGTAAGGAAATAAATGAATGTTTATTTAAATTTTCGAAAACTGAAGAAGACATTTACAGAAACTTTGCCAACGTTACTGAGAACTCAAGGAAATGTGATCCAGCATCAAATCTCTGACGTCCGCTTTTGGTATAACATACTCTAGACAATCAGCTTTTAGCAAGAACTAACTTCCATCCCTTTCATAAGCACTCTACTGTTTCCGGCTTCAGTTCTAGTAGATATTTTATTTTGATAGAAAAAATTAAAACAACTGGTAGGGCTTCGTTGATACACATATGTACGCGCAATGACTAAGGCCAGGTACACCAAACTAAGTAGCTGTGTCACGTGACTTACGTCCAGTGTCTGTGAGTTTTCCCAGTCCCACGTGTTGGCGTCCTCTAGCACGTTCATGCCTGTTGCCCGTAAACTCTCTATGTGCTTCACAGTGGCAGCGGAAACAGATGGATGGATAGATAGGCAGATGGACAAACAGAGAGACAGAGACAGACAGACAGACACACAGACAGGTGGACACACAAATGGACGGACAAGTAGACAGCAGACAGAAATAGTAAGAAAAGGAACACACCCCACATTTCAAAGAAGAAAATGTGGCGAAAGAAGAAATAGAGACAAGCAAAGAATAACAAAATGAAATTAGTTAATATGTTAATACATTAATGCATATTATTTTATTATTCGTTTTTAATTTAACATATTTTTTCTGTTTTAGAATATAGAATTTTAATTGTCTAAAGACGTTACCTTGAAAATTGTTAGTAATTACAAGCTTACACTTGTTACTTAACTTAAGTGTCGACATTAAAATATTTGGCAGTGGCATTGTTTTCGGTTTTGAACTTTTAGCTACATTAGTAAGCAATTATTTGAATTTGCACAATTTCGGTGTGAAGTCCACCTACCTCAGAAAATTACGTTAAAGACTGGGTTAGAAACATTCAAAATATGAATTGTCACGTGATTACGAACTATACAGGATGAGCTGTTGGAAGTTGTCTGAGAGTACAAGTAAGAGTTGACTCAGAGAAATGGAATCAGCTTTCGCATAACTTTCGTTGACGAAAACTTCATCACTATATGTCATACAGTCAACAAATTGTGATAAAGACCAATTCATTATATTAACACTGCTAGTCTAATAATTCGATCAATTTCAGATCGACTGTCGGTAAATATGTCGCCCCTTACCTCCTGGGCGTTCTGCCATTCCTGCTGGTTGTTGAGGTCCATAATATGGCTGCCGCTGTTTAGAAAGTTCTGAGGAAGATAAATACCACATGTAATGATTAGCAGAGAAAGCAATAAATAATCCTCGCAGTGCTTAAGGCTGGTTATTTCTTATATATTATAAATCGTGGTTTTGAACTTTATTCTCTTGTCAGATAACGTTGTTCTTGACAAGTTTGGCCAGCTCGTTGTATTTGCTCACCAGTTTCAAACATCATATGTAACTATGGCAACAGATAGTTGCTCTTACCTTAAAGTCGTCAATCGTCATGGCGGGTTTGGCCAGCTCGTTGTATTTGCTCAACAGTTTCAAAACATCTGCCGCCAGCAGCAGATCGCCACCAAACATCGGAGCAAGATGCGCTAAACGACGCGGTTTTGGTAACACCGGCGCAAACGGGCTCGGAGCGGTTGCGAATATATCAGACGCGTTTGCGAATCTACCCGCAGCAGGGATGTATGCTGCAGTTGGTGTTAAACTATCAGAAATTTTTGTGACACTATTTTCTGCCATTGCAGTTAACTTGTTCTTGAGAGCCGAAATAGAAGTATCGGGGTTAGAATACAACGTTTCATTGTTGATATCAAGAGTTATGTTGTTTAGATGTGGAAGTTTGATATGATCTTGGTTTGACCCTGAGTGCATTTTCCCGAACACAATATCGTGGCTGATGTTGTGCGGCGTTGGTAGTAAACTGTTGCCAGCCACAGCCGTGTTATTGTCTGGATGGTGGTTTATTGGTGTCACTGGGTGTTGTTGCTGTGTTTGCGCATTCTTGTCATTCATATGCGACCCAGTTAATTCTTCAGTCAAATTTTGGCGCATTCGCCCAGACATCATTTCTTGTTGTTTTGAATAGCCCGAGGGCTGTGGAGACGAATAAATTTGTTCGCTACCTTTAGAAGGACCCAAAGTAACAGGGGCTTTTTGCATAGAATTTAGGGGCCCAGAGAGTGTAGTCTGTAATGTGCCCAGTGTTCCTGGGTACGTTGTACTAAGTGGAGGTTTTTCTGCTCCCATGTACAACGAATTGCCACGTGGTGGTCCTTTGTACCCATCCATGTTTGGCTCTTCATTTATTTGTCTATAGGGGCCCCTATCTGGTTGAGCTCCAAATTGATGATGAAATGGAGCCAAAGGGGCATTAGCTGCCTGCAGCGGGAAGGTCTGTCGAGTGGGCGGAGGATGTTGATATCTGATGTCATAAGTCCCTGCCCCAGCTAGCTGGCTTGGTGACCGCGCCTCGTTATCATACGAAGTTCGAACATGTGACAAAAATGGAGAAGTTTGTCGAGGTCGAAATATCGAATCCTTGAACTGAGAATACGGATTTGTATTAGGTTTAGGTAACAGCCTAGAATTGTACCACACTGCGTTTTGTCTTTTTGTTCTAATCAAAGTCCTCTCACCAGCCTCTCGCCAGCCCGAGGCAGACGTCTCTCCACTCCCACTGCTGATATCTTGTGCTGAAGGGCCAGACGCTGTCTCTTGCTGTGAATGTAACCATGGCAACGTTGAGTTATCATATATAGCGCGAAAGGGAGGAAAATCCCCCTCCCCTTCGATGCCTGATCGTTCATCTTCTCTTTTCGTTTTACTTAATGTTCTTGAATTATCGTGTCGGGGAGGAGCACTGAGCATGCCAGTCGTATTAGCAAGTCTTTTCCCTTTTAGTTTTCTTAAATGAAACATTTTGTTACGCTTACCACCAGATTTGTCCGTATCTATTACGGCATGTATCCCTGAGCTGGTGCCGGGAATAGACATTTTCGACTGCCCATTGTTTCTCTTATTTAAACTCTCCCCCTCTTCATCATCAAATAACTCATTGTCTCTTTTTATTCTAACAAGAGGCTTGTCTGTTCTATTCGCTTTGTCTCCACGCTTTGACCTCTGTCGTCTTTTTCTACCAATATCAAACGGCTGGTTTGGATACACAGAAGGAGGAGCTGGTGGAGAAAATGCGGTCCCATAATTATTGTTAGCGAATGGTTGCTGTCCATATGGACTCTGGCCCACGCCTCTCATTTTGTTTTGCCAGCCAGTATTGTAAGCAGTCGGCGCTCTCTGAGGGGGAGGCGGAGGGGGAGGGGGTAAGTTCATATGTGCAGGGTAGTGATTATTTGATCTTTGTTGACCATATAAAGGCTGTGCTGGTCGGTTAAAATAGTGGCGATTTTGAATTGCTGCATCGTTTGGGTGCTGTGGCGCGTGTAGGTTTATCATGGTACCCGGAAAGCCATTCTGGTTAGCACCTGAAAGCATAGCTCGATTTGGAACGGGACTACGCAAGACACTTTGTGGCATTTCAGGATTGGCGCCATATCTGTGTTGCATATGCGGACCACCTATCAACGGTCCATTGTGCCCAGTCCTCTCTGGCATGCTAATTCTAGATCGCAGTAGGTTTCTAGCACCAGATTCCCGGCTAGGTATTTTGTCCTTATCCATGAGCGGTACATTTCCCGTGGGCGGGGCTAGTTTGTTGGCCGCATACCACATGTCATTTGTAGCGGTATTTGACATCTCATGAGGCTGTGAATGAACCCTGTCCTGCACGTGATGTTCTTTTAAACCATCGTGTTTCAACCCATTGTGAGGAAAAAGTTTTCCAAAGTTGGGGATTAGTCTTTGGTCGGTTGCAATGTGATGGGAAACCAGCGTGTTTGAATTCTCAGCAGCTGGTTTTTCTATGTGATGTCTGCCATTAATTTTAACATCTACAGCCTTCACGTCTTCGACATGTTTTGTTTTGTGTGACTGTTTTGGATTTATCACTTGAGTTGCGCCTTTATTTTTACCGTTCGTATCATTCAACAATTCC
This sequence comes from Epizoanthus stellaris, assembly GCA_025403545.1. Lineage (NCBI taxonomy): Eukaryota > Metazoa > Cnidaria > Anthozoa > Zoantharia > Epizoanthidae > Epizoanthus > Epizoanthus stellaris. Next base: position 9,511 of record JAOBYG010139427.1, read on the forward strand.
ATTCCTTTATGGATTACTTTAGCCTTTTTACCGTCAGCATATTTTGAATGTGGGAGTTTAGACTTCCGTTGAGCTATTGCCAATGCTTGCTGTTTAGCTTTCATAATTTCCTCTCTAAACGTATCTTGTAGAGTAAGTTTTTGAAGACGCTTTAGTATTTCTGCTGGTGACGTTCCGGTCTGTGCCTTGAGTTCGGCCAGAGAAACTTTCTTCTCAGCTCCATCAGAGAATTGTTTACTCTGGGGATACAGAAAACATTCCGTTACTGCACTTCGTTAAAGTTGAATTCGTAAAGCAAAGCATAAAAGCAAACAGATAGACACTAGCAGAGACATCGTCACATCTGTAGGCAGAGGTAAATTAAACATAGAAAGACAGAAAGACAGTCAGACAGACAGACAGACAGACAGACAGACAGACAGACACAAGGTCATGGTGACATATTCAGTGAAGGCAATGGATGACGTACTGGGATATAGATTACCTTATGCACAGGTTGTCTCACTCACATGAGTTCACATAAAGTGTTCTACAGTTGCTCTAGGATTTAATGGAGTCGACTGACTACACTGGTTGCATAATTGCACATACTTTAGATATCCTACTGTTGATCAGTTTATACTGATTTGTAAGTTATTTTCAGGATCGTAATATTGTATGTACAGTTCAGTTGAAATATATGGAAAATACGCCACGCCGTTCCCGGCTGTCGGCTATGATGAGAACTTGAAATTCAACAAGGCATCAAGAGAACCTCAGACTGATGTACCATTACTACATAATTCACATATTATACAATTTTGTGGTAAAGCAAATATGTGTCTGTCTACCTTTGCGTGAAGAGATTTGTATTCAGATGACACACACTCGCCAAAATTGGGAATATCCCAGGTTGCATTGCTGATGGAGCTGCCATAACATTGTCTTCTCACTTTTCCTAAAATGTGATGGTATCCTTATTATTAGACAAGGATCAGATGCACGTGGTACTGTCTACAGGGGTAACGTGACTGTGATTATAAAGGTATCCTTATTATTAGAAGAGGATCAGATGCACGTGGTACTGTCTACAGGGGTAACGTGACTGTGATTATGAAGGTATCCTTATTATTAGACAAGGATCAGATGCACGTGGTACTGTCTACAGGGGTAACGTGACTGTGGTGATAAAGGTATCCTTATTATTAGACAAGGATCAGATGCACGTGGTACTGTCTACAGGGGTAACGTGACTG